>JACCPG010000679.1:7391-17976 GCA_016069955.1 Drepana arcuata | reverse complement strand
GTGGAATACCAAAGAAGGCTATTATGTAAGCAGTTGTAGAACATAGATCCGGTGACCCCATTCTAAGGGTTGATGCCCCGGCGTCAGCGGTTGGACTCGCTGGCGCCAATTTGTGGACAAACAACATGGCGGCAACGTTCTTATTTTGAAAAAATAATTGTGCATTTCATTCAGCCAGTCACATCGCGGGCTTGACATTAATTTGACATATGCTGTCATGTGGACTTACATAAGATTTATCACACCACGAGCTTTACGGTAAAAGAAAATATGGCAAAGCAATTTGCATAAGTTTGATTATAAATTCAAATATGTATGTATAAGTCGTGCTTGAGAAATGGCGAAGGACGTGCCATCTGTCACGTTGACACCTTAAATATATCTCCAGCGAAATGTGTGTGGGTTACAGGCACTGTGCCTACTCTTTCGGGGACCCTTGTTGGCTAGAATAATATTCTAATATGAGTGATGTTTGCAGAAAACTCTACGACTAATCGCTGGGCCGTTAGAAGGTAGGCTTATACTTGTGGCGACATATAAGTTATCCGTAGGTTCAATCGCAGGGTTCGTAGCCAATTATACAAAGAGGAGGATGGATTTAAGTTATCAAATACAACAACATACATACATATAATCACGCCTCTTTCCCGTAGGGGTAGGCAGATACCACTTCTTTCCACTTGCTACGGTCCTTACATACTTCTTTCGCTTCGTCCACTTTCATTATTCTCTTCATACATGCTCTTCGGTTTAGGGTACTCTTGACCTGACCTTTTTTCAAGACGTCCCTAATTTGGTCTAGAAACGTCCGTTAATATAAAGTTCCATGTAACTAGAGACTTCGGTCGACACTTTGTCTTGAAATCCTTATTCAATTATGGTCAATGGGAGCTCTCTGTCAAGAGTCCAATGCCTACCCGCATTGTTCAGTTGCTCGGTGAGCATTTTTTGTTATTGGAGTCGGGTGTGCATGTCTAGAAAGAACTGGCGCTCTAGTCTCTCTGCCTACTCCGTGAAAGACTGTGTGTTCATATGTATGGTAAGGTTGTGTTTGTATAGTATGTAAGTTCTATCTAATAATAAATATCATTCCGATGGTTTGACGTCATGCCAACGGGTAGCCTTCACCTTTTGCAATCGGCGGGGAATTAATCCCCAGACGTTGGAACCAAAAAGGTTTCTACTACGCGCTTAGAAAGGAGTTTCTTCTGTGACGCACACCCCGTTGAGATTTCCCTTAGAGAGTACAGCATGAGAAGAGACTTCAGTCAAGCATCCATCGGTTTCGGTGAACGCTTATCATTATGCGGCCGCAAGCTCGTTTGTCACCTAAGTGGCGTGAAGAAAATAACTAAGTCTCAATTTTTTATACTAGCGGTCCGTCTCGGTTTCGCACGGGTGGACATAAGACTTTTTTTAAAAGAAAATATAGCCTATGTCCAATGAGGTTTTATCTATAGAGACGTTATACTCCTAGATTATGAAGTAAAAACATGGCAAATTTTATGCTATACGTACATATAGCTACAATACACAACTCACACAACGGCAATAAGAACACTGCATGATTAAAAGGACACGAAGTATATAAATCCTACTTGTCAGAAAGAGATAACATGTTATTAACAATGTTTGCCTCTGGCCGACCAATCGACAGCCAATGACAATCTGAGACGTCGACTCTAGAGTAAACTGGGGCAAAATGTGTAAGCGGGAGAAATGGGTAAGTAATCAAAGAAATAAAAAAATATTTCAATAAATAAATGAAAAAATATTTTTTTCTATAATTGCACGTATAACATGAATTTGGTGGTTACAATTCACAGGTTATGATACTGGACATTGCGAGGAATCTATCGACACTCAATATTACACAAACTTTTCATTCTTCTTTTTTTTACGTAACTTAACCCCATTAAAATATTATAACCAAAAAAATTTCTTAATTACTGGAATTGCTGTTTTTATCAGTTTGCGAATATTTGTTTTTGTTAAATATTTGTCATTTTCCAGAAAGTGTTGAGAACAAATAGACGAGTATGTCGTTGGCATCCAATCGTCTTCTCGTCTCTGGATTCTAACAATTTTTACCCATTTGTCTTTCATCAGTCCGTCTTTAGGAAATCTAAAACATATCTATATAACATTCTCTATCTCTCTATCTATATATCATAAACATATATATATATATATATATATTTAACCTAATAATTTAATTAATTAATATATATTTAATTTATATATATATATATATATATATATATATATATATATATATATATAAATATATAACAAACCTTCAACAAAAACAAAACACCCAACTTTAAAATATAGCCTGTGACTGATTAGCCCAACATCCCCAATTTTCTTACGAACAAAATCGCCACGTGTCAATATGAAGAGCTCTTATCGTTCTCTCTGTCGCTCTTAAACGTAACGCGCTACTTGTCTCGTTCGCGCCGGTGCCGAAGTGGCAACGTCGCGGGAATTAATTCGGATTAAAATACAATGTTTGATTTTATATTTTTTATTGATAAAATAGATAAACCAATACTTATAAATGAAGAGACACATCCTTCTTGTGTCTTACATTCGTCCCAGTATATGTTTTGCAGTTTCTAAACACACAAGAAGGCATTTTATCCGAAATGCTGAATACATGCTACGTCGTTGCCAGTCAAGCTGACACTAAGTTGACTCAAGCCAATTAGCTTGTGTTGAGCTAGCCAAGACGAGCGCGGTATGACGTATCTACCTCAGTTTATATATAATACATCATTGCCTATGTCACTCAAGGTGAATGTAGCTTTTCAATGGTAAAATAATTTTTCAATTCGGTCTAGTAGTTTCGGAGCCTATTCATTACAAACATACTTACATACAAATCTTTCGCCTCTATAGTATTTGCAATTACTTTGTGACCTACTTCAGGACGATAGATATCAATTCGACAGCTGTTCTGCCGATATACAGGTCATCGGCCCCGATTGTTTATCCTGACAAATTGAAAAGCTACCCTTATCCGCCCTCCTCGGTGTATGGGCTTTATTTTCAATTTTACTGCTTAATGCTCGCCAGACATTCTGACCTATGTACGAAGGCGCGGCAAGAATTCCATTTCCTGATAATGGTTGCCGTTTGATTGATAAAATTGCTTGTTTATCATCGCTTTATAGTGCATATTATGACAAAATAAACGCATGTATAGAGTCGAGTAAGTACAGCAAGAATCAAAAATACTTTTAAATCGGCAATCTAGGAATCTCCTGAATAATCCTAATATATAGAAATTGCGTGTCCGGTATTGTACACAGGAAACCAGATTTGAATAATTTGTATTTATTTAGCATAACGTTCCTTGAATAAGTCCTTTATATATATAATATTCGCAATTCAAAATTTAATAATGTTATTCCGACTTAAATCATGTTGAGTTCAAAGAAACTTGATAACCCAATTTACAAACAAATAATTGTAAGCCAATGATGCAACCGGACTCTTTAACAGCGACAAACCAACTTCGCTCGTTATTCTAATTGTGTAATCAAACTTCAAGGTTTCCGTTATCCATACGACGTAACGTATTCAAATTAAAAAAAAACTTGTTTGCCATCGCGATAACAAGCTGAAAAGCCCGAGACCGTGACAAGTTGATCTTTAAAAAAACAAAACGTCACATTTCCCGCGCCATGCATAAGGACGTCAGCCAGTCGCGGCGAGTCGAGTAGGAGCGAGCGCGGGTGTACGCATGTCTCGCCGTCCTCCCTCTACACGAACGCCGTATTGAATTGAATGAACGTATAGCTATCAAACGCTATTTAACACAGACTAGCGAACTGAGGTGGACCTATCGATTTTCAAAGCAACAGCGTGTTAATTTTGTAATAAATACGCCACAGTGTCAGTGATTTAAAGAGACAATCAATACAGTGCCTTAGTGTTGCAAATGTAAATACTATTTTGTCATCGATCGCCGGTAAGTAAACTAGGTCACCTGTGATTGATTGTTATCCGATCGAATTGTATAGTGCGCTGTTCTGTGTATTTGTTAAGGGTTTGATTGAGCGTTTATTTTCGGCTGGGTTAATTTATTTTGGCGGTTATAATGATCGGTGCTTTCCTTAAAAAGAGGTTGAATGTCTTGTTTTTGTTTACCGGAGAGCTTTTGAATATTGATCAGTGTGATGTGATTCGCGGGACTTTGGCACTGGCTGGCACGGAAATTTACGTTTTATAAATCACTTTAACCAGACTCCATTTTCGATTAATTGTTAGATTCAGACAATGTATATATAATACATCATTGGATTCAGATCATAATATCTTGTCAAACGCTAAATAAAATATCGTGTTTTGTGCTTGTTCTTCAATAATTGGAATTATATTCGAACTAAAATAATAGTATATATTTTTTGTTGCATAACCATAAATGCGCATTTTTTTTTAAACTATACGTAACAAATACCTCTAAAGACAAAGATAATTTTAATAATAAAGTTAAAAACTCACATAAAGAAAGAACATTTAATATCCTTAATCGCTTACTTTAAATCCATAGACAATTTAAATCCAAAGACATCGACATATTTAGTTTAGTTTAATTTAATTTTGAAAATTTTTTGTATTTCTATTTGCATAAAATATATTGAATAATCTTGATAATCGAAACGCAACAACTCCGAACATAGGTTGTAAACAAAGGAATCTTTGGCTCAGTCTCACCTAGTCAAATTACACAGCTTCTGTGGACTGGGTAGTGTTGTATTCCTAATGAAACCTTACTTGGCCAACTGTCACTTCGGCGGGAAAATATTTGTGACACTTCTGGCTGATCCATATGGGACTCAAGTCTTGAACAAACGTGACGTTCTCGCAAGAACAGGAAAGGTAAATAGAATATGAATTAGGTACAAGGTAATTTGCAAGGTTTACATAAATTAATTTATAATTCAAAAGTTACATGCTACGGTGTAAATGATAGGACGGATGGGTGTTGATGCTCGCTCAAAACAGACTTAAAATAAAAGACAGTTTAAATTTTCGCCATAGACTATAAAAAATAAATAAAATAAAAATCATTTCTTTCAGTAAATAAAATCTTAAACTGTGGGATCACCGCGCCACATGAAGCTGGGTAAACCTCCACAGTAAAGGGTGGCCATCCTTTCAGCATGGCCCATAGTTTTTTGCTATGGCAAGCGTTTACCTAGTCCCGAATTAAGCAGTGCTTGTACTATGAGAACTGAGCGATGATATACGGATGTAAATATATGTATCGATACATAGATCTGCCCCGTGATTTCACCCGCGTAAGATTGTTTTTAATTGGTAGATTTTTTCTTCTTTTGTCTGGGATTAAACATCCTGTGTTAATCCAACTAATCTATCTCTGTGCCAAACTTCATCCAATTCTGTTCAGTAGTTGTAGCGTGAAAGAGAAACAAACATCCTCACAAACTTTCGCATTCATAATATCTGTTCGCATCTATAATTAGACACTTAAATATATCTTTGAATTTCTTCTCAGACGTATGTTTACTCTCGATGTTTTCCTTCACAGTAAAGCACGTGGTGTGACTAATCACTGTACTTTCCCGAAAACCTCATTGGTACAGTCTGGATTCAAACTTACAATCTTAGTGTTGCAGGCAACTACTCTAATAATTGGGCCATAACGGCTCCATAGTTAAATAAACAAATCAATTATAGTGTCTATTCTATGAGATTCATACGACCGTTCTATTTTGGTGTATCATTAATAATTTAATGAAGACAACACTGCCTATTTCTGTATCCGCATGATGGCGGTCGTAAGTCCTGGCATATAGCACAATTATTTATACGCCAAGGTTAAATTTTACATTTCGTAGTTTAAAACCTAGGGAATTTCAAATGCTTACTTTAATTATCTTCACGCCATCCCACAAGGGTCCAACGAGGGTCCTTCACAACAAGGATATAAACATATCCTTGTTGTGTAGCAGCCCTAAAATAGAATCTACTTAAGATTGCAATCCAGTTTCAATATCTGCATATTACATCTGTATTTTCTTAACGCCGGCGCCGCGCTTTGATGTCCACACTATTGAGCTAACTCACACAATATTTAACAATTAATTGGAAACAGATATCAACAAATCAGAGAATAATAGACATAAAATATACCGTTTAAAACTATATAAAAACTTAAGAGCCGTGGTGGCCGAGTGGTTCGAGCAGTTGCCTTCGACGCAAAGGTCGCAAGTTCCAATCCCGACTGTACCACTGTGTTTTCTGAACTTAAGTACAGTGATTAGTCACACCGCGAGCTGAACGGTGAAGGAAAACATCGAGAAGAAACCTGCACACGCCTGAGAAGAAATTCAAAGGCGTATGTATAGTCGTGCTGGAGTAACGGCGATGGACTCGCCATCTGTCACGTTGGCACCTAATATACCTCTGGCGGAAAGTGGGTGTGTAGGTATTACCTAAACACCTCTGCCTACCCCTTCGGGGACCCATGTGGGAAGGCGTGAGGATATATATAATAATAATAATAATCTCTTCTCAAACGTACACAGGTTTCTTGTCGGTGTTTTCCTTCACAGTAAAACTCGGGTGTTAATCACTAATCACTGTAGGTACTTAAGTTCAGAAAACAGACTAGTACAGTAAGAACTAGGGTCCCCGAAGGGGTAGGCAGAGGTGTATAGGTAATACCCATACACCCACTTTCCGCCAGAGGTATATTAGGTACATTATTATTATTATTATTATTAGATTATATATAGTTGTGCTTGAGTAACGGCGATGGACTCGCCACTTACGTTGGCACCGAAAAGAAAAAATCCTAGGCTATAATCGGGCGTGGTGGTACTACAGACCTCTGCCTATCCCTTTGGGGACCCTGGTGGGAAGACGTGTTTATAGTACTAGTGACCCGCCCCGGCTTCGTACGAGTAGTAGAGTATATTATGCCTATATATTTTCTGACGTAGACTCACTCTGTCTATTGTTGAACATCGCATGCAAAATCCTATCAGTAGTTCTTGGGTTTATCGGTAGTAGATAGACGCGTAGGTGGACATTGACTCCATCCTGTTGTCAAAGTAATTACGGGTCTATAACCTTCGTAATATGATTGGTTTTCTTATAGTACCAATTTCCATAACTGCGTATTAATAAGAAGCCTCAGAAAGTGCCCGCCCACAAGCATGTTCACGTGTACGCGAGACACCGACCCGGTATGATTCCAGCTCCGTAAGCCATCGACAAAGGAAACCGAACGGATCTCAAATTTATTCTTTAACTAGCTTTGTCTTGCGGTTTCGTCTTCTTTTTTTTGGACAAATAAGCATATAGCGTACCTGACGGGAAGCGGTTACCCTAGCCTAATTACGCGATACTAAAGTACCACTTGCGCGTTGCCACTCTGTGTTCTGAGAGTTATACTGTGCTGTCAGTATAATTCCTTCGTTGCCAACACAAAAGAACAATCTCCCCCCTCCCCAAGGAGCTCATTATTGGAAACCTTGTTCACCGCAACACAAATAAATTATGTTATTTGGCTACGGACTTCTATAAGGTGGAGGTCCTGCCCCAGTCGGGCAGCTCCAAATTCGAATGGAGAATCCGTTATGCCCAGGTAGGGCATAACGGATTCTCTTAAAATTGATCTTGATTTTACGTAAAAAAATATTTTCTAGAGTAAAAAGTATCATCTACTTGTGTGTATATTACAGTTTCGTTCAGGTAACTTTTGCATGAATGATGGACAAACAAACTTTTGCATTTACGCAACATTTCCCACAAGGGTGAGCAGTAGGCAGAGGTGTATAGGTAGCACCTACACACCCACTTTCCGCCAGAAATATATATTTAGGTGCCAACGATTCAGTCTATCGCCGTTACTCAAGTACGACTATACATACGTCTTTAAATGTCTTCTCTAAAGTATGCAGGTTTCTTCTCGATGTTTTTCTTCACAGTTGAGCTCGTGTTTGACTAATCAAAAACACACACAAATATTTTATCGATAAAACTACCATTATCTATCATTATAGATATGATTCTATAATGATATATTATAATACCATTATGGTCATTAGAACGGAGAGCGAACGGGTCAATTGAGGTTAACCACTACTAATTACTACCAAGTTGATTATATTATGTACTCGATTGAATAACCATTATGGAATGTCAACGCTAAGATTGTATAATAAAATGTATTACTACGAGTTGTATGGTCTTTACGTCTTCGTCTTTGAATTTCTTCTCAAACGTATGCAGGTTTCCTATCGATGTTTTCCTATCCCGTAAAGCTCGTGGTGGGGTTAATCACTGTGTTTATTTGCACAATAACTTTCAATACAATCGGGATTGGAATTTGCAACCTTTGTGTTGCATTACTGGAAGCACTCGGCATAAGACGTTAGACAGATGTAAGATTAGATCATCTGTCTACTTATGAAGAAAATCAAATACGTATGTATTATATGTATAGTTGTGCTTAAAAACGGCGGTGGACTAGCCATGTGTCTCGTTGGCCCTTTAAATATATCTCTGACGAGAAGTGGCTTTTACAACTCTGCCTATACCCCGTCAGGGACCTGAAGGGGTAGGTAGAGATGTAACAGCTTGTGGGGAGGCGCTTTTTTGTCGAATATTTATGTATAAATGATAACCGAACGAAACCAGCGTGCATTTATGAAGACACCCATGAAATGGATGCAGAGAAGTCTAGACAGAATTGGCGCTCTTACCTCTGCCCACCCCGCGAGAGACTCGGCGTGTAGATGCAGGTTGTGCCTAGTAAGGTATTTTAGATGTTCAGAACAAAAATTTGGTAATGCACATCTCCCACACCAGATGTTTTCTAACATCTTTTTATTATAGAACATCGACATTATTTTGTACATTGTACAACATTATTCAGTACAAAATTGAAATATTTTATTCATTGCATGGCAACCAACAATCGGAATTTGGTATCTTAGTATCTAATCTCTTTGTATTTCATGAATATACAATTACAGATGTTCTAACATTTTTAAATAACGAAAATAGTAATATTATTTATACATACTCTGCCCCGCCGCTTCACACGCATTAAATTCACATACATGATAATTTACTCTTCTGCTCTAACCAATCTGATTACTAGTTCCTGGGATTGGTAATATAATAATATATCCTCACGCCTTCCCACAAGGGTCCCCGAAGGGGTAGGCAGGGGTATATAGGTAATACCCACACACCCACTTTCCGCCAGAGGTAAATTAGGTGCCAACGTGACAGATGGCGAGTCCATCGCCGTTTCTCAAGCACGACTATACATACGCCTTTGAATTTCTTCTCAGCCGTATGCAGGTTTCCTCTCGATGTTTTCCTTCACCGTAAAGCTCGTGGTGTGACTAATCACTGTACTTAAGTTCAGAAAAACTCATCGGTACAGTCGGGATTCGGACTTGCGACCTTTGCGTCGCAGGCAACTGCTCGAACCACTCGGCCACCACGGCTCCTGGGATTGGTGCGTCCATAAAAACTACACCTTTATGTTCTATACTTAAAATATTGCTATAAATACCTATAGCTTATACTGGGTCAAATATTATTATTATTACACTAGACCAGAAGGCCATCTTATATACATATGCCTCACATATATATACATATGCCTCACATATATATACATATGCCTCACATATATATACATATGCCTCACATATATATACATATGCCTCACATATATATACATATGCCTCACATATATATACATATGCCTCACATATATATACATATGCCTCACATATATATACATATGCCTTATATATATTATTATTTACATATTATTTTTTTTATATGCCTTAATTCGTACTTTATAATTAAGCTTGAATTATGACTTTTTTTGATTGCTTGCTTTATGACAAAAAATTAAGAATAACGTACATCCTATAATCTACATCCTATTATCTAAAAATATCCTATCATGTTTATATTTTGTTTTATAGGCAGACATTCAGTTGTTACGTAATTATTTTTGCTATTAGCTAATGCAACTTGACATTAAACTGTCATTATAGACTACCACATGTAGATATATATATAATAAGATAATATATATAATCTATCAATCATAATTTAAATTCAGTAAATGCTAAAAAGAAGTGTTCAGACATGACCTTGCCACCCCACGCGTGGCATCCCTACTTGCAACTTTTCCACATTGTCACCCCGTTTATCGAACACGTGTATCCAGCTCTTACGCAACCCGCTGCCTGTCGAAAGAATCACGAAAGCGTTATAAAACTGTCGTTAAGCCAGACCGTGCATCGTACATTCGCAAAATTTTATGCGCATCTTTATTTCGTCGACGATTCTGTATAATTGGATCGATCGGAGGGGCCACGCGATGTATTACTCTTTGCGATTCCGAGTTGAAGAAAGCGGGTGCATGATTTGCAAGTAGTCAGTCGAGTCGGCACCCGGCCTCCGCTCGCCCCGCGCTTATGGCGGAGCCGCCAGTGTCGAGCAATCGATACGGGCCTTCGGTGAGACTTAGTGAAGGGCCACGGGAATCCTACCTCCCTCTGCGGGCCAAGAG
>JACCPG010000678.1:0-11217 GCA_016069955.1 Drepana arcuata | reverse complement strand
TGATGGAGGAATGACGTGATATCCGGCCGGCACTGCTGATGCAGGATTGACCATGGTGTCCGTCATTGACAATATCCCCGCAGTGACACCGATGTTGGACAATACATTTTGCAATAGTTTTTTCTGAACTTAAGTACAGTGATTAGTCACACCACGAGCTGAACCGTGAAGGAAAACATCGAGAGGAAACCTGCATACGTCTGAGAAGAAATTCAAAAGGCGTATGTATAGTCGTGCTTGAGTAACGGCGATGGACTCGCCATCTGTCACGTTGGCACCTAACATACCTCTGGCGGAAAGTGGGTGTGTGGGTATTACCTATACACCTCTGCCTACCCCTTCGGGGACCCTTGTGGGAAGGCGTGAGGATATATTATTATATTATTTATTTCCATATCCTCACGCCTTCTCACAAGGGTGCCCGAAGGGGTAGGCAGGTGTGTGTATCTTGTACCTACATACCCACTTTTCACCGTAGATATATTTTAGTACGAAAGTATACTGATGTATGTACATACGCAAAGTAACACAACACCCCCCTTTCTCCAAGTAGGTCTATTAAGCCAACACACAAAGCGTTTTAGCAACACTTGTCTCTTTAATGAGTACTGTTCTCTTGTTCTCATATCCTCATTAAAAAAAAGGCAAGCTATTTCTGTATATGTCTGTCTACAGTGCTTGTAACTCAAGCTCGGGAATAGGTAATTCCCTAACTATTGTAATATATCTAGGTAATGCAATTTATATGAAATAAAATTTATAAAAAATAAAATATGTAAATAAATTTCCGCCAGAGCTATATTTTAGGTGCCAACGTGACAGATGGCGAGTCCATCGCCGTTACTCAAGCACGACTATACATACGCCACTGAATGGCTTCTCAAACGTATGCAGGTTTCCTCTCGATGTTTTCCTTCACCGAAAAGCTCGTGGTGTGACTAATTACTGTATTTAAGTTTAGAAAAACTCATTGGTACAGTCGGGATTCGAACTGGCGATCTTTGTGTTGCGATAACTACTCGAACCGAATATTTTCTGAACTAATATACAATCACACCACATCGGAAACATCAAAAATACTTGAGTACAATCTATGATTTTATTGAATCTTGTACCTCTACAATCCTTTAAGCTACACGGCCGCAGGGCACACGCACCCACACGAAACTTTCACACATATAATATTACCTTTGAGAACTGTCATAACGGTCTGACATACATCGGACACAAACAGACGAATAACTCCAAACAACCAATTTTGAACCTTATTCTTTTAACATTAAAACTCATCAAAACTGTACACATAAAATGGTAGGATTCAAAAATTTCGAACGAAAATTGTCTCTTATTACTTTAGATTCCATAAGATCGTTTATCTTGATCGTGCAATGGAATTTTAAACTTATCGTCACTATTTTAAGTAACATATTTGTTTGTCGTTACATAAATAAATTCGCTAATGGAATTCTACGGAATTGAGCAATTTTTCAATGAAAAACAAATACAAATTGACAGTGACATTTTGGAAAATGAGCTTTAATTACGAGAGCTAAGGTTTGAAATTAGTTTAAAGAGTAGTTGGCTGTTAATTTACTTAGCATCATTAGAACGAACAGTCTACTAATACTTCTGGAAAAACAAAATACTATTTTAAACATAACGAAAAACAAATCACATTTAAATTGCATGTCCAAGAAAGCATTTAGAAACCTAACAAAAGAAGCCGTGATGGCCGAGTGGTTCGAGTAGTTGCCTGCGACACAAAGATTGCAAGTTCTAAGTCAAGAGTTACTCTGAACTTAAGTAGGTACTTACAGTGATTAGTCACACTACGAGCTTTACGGTGAAGGAAAACATCGAGAGGAAACCTACATACGTCTGAGAAGAAATTCAAAGGCGTATGTATAGTCGTGCTATATATATACAAAATTATTATATACTAGCTGTCCCGCCCAGCTTCGCCCGGGTGAAAAAGTACTTTACTCTACGGAAGCAATAATTCAAAAATTGTTTTTTTTTTTCATAAAAGGTTGAGTTTCATAAAATCCGTTCTTAGCTGACCTCTACACCGCGTAAGGAATACTCCTACCAAATTTCAAGTCAATCGGCCTTACAGTTCTGAGATTTCGTGATGAGTGTGTTCACAAATGGGATCTCATAATATATATATTGTAAGGCCGATTGACTTGAAATTATATATATATATATATATATATAGATTTGATGGGATTTATTTGGCACAGAGTTTTAATCCCAGAAAATAATGTTTATAATATAATATAATGACATATCCTCACGCCTTCGGAAAGTCGGTGTATAGGTAATACCCACACACCGACTTTCCGCCAGAGGTATATTAGGTGCCAACGTGACAGATGGCGAGTCCATCGCCGTTACTCAAGCACGACTATACATTACATACGCCTTTAAATTTCTTCTCAGACGTATGCAGGTTTCCTCTCGATGTTTTCCTTCACCGTTAAGCTCGTGGTGTGACTAATCACTGTACTTAAGTACAGAAAAACTCATTGGTACAGTCGGGATTCGAACTTGCGACCTTTGCGTCGCAGGCAACTTATTATACCCACCCCTTATTATTATATATAAATAAATGTATTTAATCAAAACAATGTTAATCTGCTGAAACCAGGAGGCGTAGCTGGTAATGAAGAAAAGTGAATGTTTAGTTTGACAATTAGCATAGTATCACATGGGCCTATGCCCAGCCGTGGGAAAAAATATAAATACTAGAATATGCTTGGGATTTAGTCACATTTTTATACAGTTATGCGAGCTACATGAAATCAGGTATTTTTTTCTTCAAATACCTACGTAATTATGGCGTTTCAAATCGTGATATGTTTGATAACAACACTACAGCTATTTGATTCATTGTTTGCTAATAAGGTGCATAATTTAGAGAATAAGGCTGGGTTCTTAATATTGATAAGAAGTTTTTAACCGACTACGGCGAACACAAGTGCCATCCGCGAAGACGCGCCCCACCAATTTCTAGTCGAGGGTGTCGCGGGTTGCGAGGAGCATGACCCGACTCTATTAATTGTAGTGTGCGTGTGCACTCATAGGTATTCAGTGTGTACTGACAATACTCAACATTAGTGGAAGGTTGCACACTTACACTATAAACTATAGGGAAGAATAGTGGGGCACGTCTTCGTGGATGGCACTATCTATACCTATATTTTGACTTGTATGTCTGTTTCAATGTACCAATGATTCTTCCGAACTTAAGTACTGTGATTAGTCACACCACGAGCTTTACGGTGATGGAAAACATCGAGAGGAAACCTGCATACGTCTGAGAAACAATTCAAAGGCGTATGTATAGTCGTGCTTGAGTAACGGCGATGGACTCGCCACCTGTCACGTTGGCAGCAAACATATACTGGCGGAAAGTGGGTGTGTAAGTAATACCTACACACCTCTGCCTACCCCTTTGGGGACCCTTGTGGGAAGGCGTGAGGATATATAATAGTTTTATATTTCTCGTATCGTTTTGACAATTGTCTGCAAGTTTGAATTATGATCTATATGAATACAGTCTTATATTATTAGGCAACTAAGTTTCCGGTTCCGATGTTGACGTCACATAAAATGGCAAAATAACAAGGGGTACTTTAAATTTTTTTTTATACAACAAGAGTGGCAGACAGGCATACGGCCCACCTGATGGGAAACGGTTTAATAAAGTAGCGCTATCTTGTCAACAAATACGTTTGTTAAATATTTAACTAGGTGTGTCGCAGGGTTTTACTCGCGTGAAATATGACTGATTCCATTATCATTGCAGCCTCCTTTAACAAACGGGCTGTCTTATGGAAACTGTGAAATATTATTTTAAGACGGATTAATCACAGGAAGTATTAATGAATTAAAGGTTCCTGTGATTACCGTGTATAAACAAACAAACTCTGCCTCATTTTTTATGATATAATATGATAAATAATATAGTAAATAATAAATATCTTGGGACAATTCCACACATATTGACCTAGTCCCAAATTAAGCAAAGCTTGTGTTATGGTAACTAGACAACGATATATTTACTTATATAGATAGATATATACATAAATACATAGGACATCCAAGACTAAGGCACAAAGACTCGTGTTCATCACACAAATATCTGCCCTCAGGGGGATTCGAACCCGCGACCTCAAGTTTCGCAGGAGCTCTAACCACTAGACCAGACGGTCGTCGTCGATTATGAATAGATTAGATAGATTCCTAGCACAATTAAAAAAGCAGGTAAAAATCCTTAGCACGAACGTAGTATTACATCACGCTAAGAGAAAATGTGACTGATAACACGTATGCGGGTTGACACCACTGACTCACCCTAACCGACTTACAAAAAGGAAGTGTTGTTTTAACATTTTTAGTAAGACTTTCAAAACATTCGCGTAATATCGGCTTTTGTAAAGTGGTGCTTGCCACGTCATCTGTCACGTTCTCAATTCTTAAACTTAGCAGCGCCTCAAATATAGGTAATTGATTCGTATGGAAGAGCTACATACAATATGAGCGCGATATGACAACAAGAGACCTAATACAGTAGTTATTATAAATGAAGAGTTTCGCAAAACAACTGGCGTGAACGAGGGCGTGATTGTAAAGATGAAGAAAGGCATGTTACGTTGGTTTGGTTGGACATATAGAAAGGATGAGTGAAGAAAGATTGACGAAACAGATATACAAAGCAAAAGTGTGTGCAAGAAGAGGCAGAGGAAGGCCACGTTTCAACTACCTGGATCAAATAGATCGGACTCTCAAGGACGGGAACGTTAAGAGTACTCGAAACCGACGAGCATGTATGAAGAGACTGATGAATGGACGAAGCGAAAGAGGTATGTAAGTCTAGAGAGAACTGCCGCTCTGTACTCTCTGCCTACCCCGTTAGGGACTTGGCGTGATGATATGTATGTATGGAATATAAAATATTTACTTCATGCGTTTTATTATTTTCATTTAGTCACACCAGAGCTTTACAGAGAAGGAAAACATCGAGTCGTCAATTCAAGGGCGTATGTATAGTCGTGCTTGAGTAACGGCGATGGACTCGCCATGTCACGTTGGCAACTTAAATATATCCCCGTTGGAAAGTGGGTGTGTGGGTATTACCTACACACATCTGCCTACCCTTTAGGGAAGATGTGAAGGTATATATTATATTTATTTACTCTGGAAACACTACGCAAGGATATATTTATAGCAATAATGCTAACTTACAAATGTTGCTACTAACTATTTGCCTTACTTAGGATACTGGTCCTGTAGAACAGGATGCGGCCGGATGGAGGCTTCGTGCAAAAATCTGGTAGCTGATGACACCGGGCTAGGGCGGACGGTGCTACTGATTTATTCTAGTATTCGCCTGCAAGCTAAATATTGCAAGTTTTTCCGAACTTAAGTGCAGTGATTTATCACACGACGAAATTTACAGTGAAAGAAAACTGACGTAAGTTTGAGAAGAAATTCAAAAGACGTAAATTTAGGAAGAAATTCAAAAAGACTTGGGTACGTTTAAGAAGAAGTTCAAAAGTCGTAAGCTTAAGAAGAAATTCAAAAGAAGAACTTGCAGTCTTTGCGTTCCAGACGCCTAAAACTACTCGGCTACCACGGTAATAAAGTTACAATTATCTCTGCAAAATTATTATTTCGTAAGTAATAAGTTAAATCCATCTCTGAGATTGATGTAAGCGTTCAGAATTGCGTGTTTATATAAGTTAAGGCTAAACCACGTTACTTTCCCAATGACTTAGGTGCGGCTAATGACCCCTGGGGCTCACTCCTCCATCCCATTGAAGGCTCGCATCGACACGTTACTTATTTACGTAGCTTTTTATTATCAAATACTAGATTTGTTTCACCCGCGTATAAAATATTTTAGTGAAGTCTTTTTTTTATAATAAAACATATCTTTTGTGTTAATCTGCTTATTAAAGTTATTAATATTCTATACAAATAAATAAAATTGGAGTGTCTGTTTGTAATATTAAAATAACAGCTTTTTGCTAAATGCAAAAATAACATATTTTTAAATTTTTGTCTGTCTGTCTGGCTGTTTGTTCCGGCTAATCTCTGAAACGAATGGACCGATTTGGACGGTACTTTCACTGGCAGATAGCTGATGTAAAAAGGAATAATTCATGCTACTTTTAATTTAGAAATTGAAAATTTTTTGGTTAAAATCCTAAACTGTATTTTGTGAAACTTATAATTTTGTTACATAATGAATCGTCAGTCAAATGTGTATATAAATAAATATATAAACAAGTTTGTATGTATACTAGTTGGTAAGCCTTATTAAATAAATAAAATAAAATGAAATAAATAAATCCAGCTAATACTCTATATCTGTGGAAAGTCTTAGTTCAATTCTGTTAAGTAGTTTTTTTATGAAAGCGAAGAACTTTTGCATTTAAAATTTTATTATTAGTAGGATTTAACGCGGGTAGAACCGCAAAACATAACTAGTAGTATACAGGTAAAAGCGTTGAAAATAGCAAAGAATAGTGTTAGTCCTAGTATTGGTTTAATCTAACGTTACACTAAGACAAGTTTGAACTTCTTGAAGCAAGATAATTCGTTCGGCTAATGGCATTTAAAAAACAGATTGACAGCTACCCGGAAGTAAGGGATATTTATTTAAATACTCCTTACTTCCGGATAGCTGTCATTCGGGTATTGTCATTTGACAAGCTGACAAAATTGACAGATATAATGAGCTTTTTTTTAAATTCATTCGTACTTTTTACGCAATTTTATAAATACCTACATTTAAACAAAAAACAGTTGTTAAACTGTCAAATTAAACATACAGTATTTTTGTGCCAAGAAAATATTGTATTCGTTTGTTAATACTCTTTTATTAATATTTATGTGTTATTGTATATATATATATATTGTTGGAATAAGCACTTGTCACGCGTAGTTGGTTTAAGCAATCATGTGAACGGTCACATATATTTTTTCCGTTGGCTCCAATTCATTGACATTATGGTTCAAACAATTCTAAATTTAAAAATCGTGTTAAAGAAAAGAATGTCCGATACGTCTGTTAGTGTGACAACGAAATCGGTCAGTCGCGGACGGCCGGGTCGGATTCCATACGGGGCCGTGTTTCGATCATTTCACTGACCCACATTCTCTTTACAACTAAACGGAACGCGGCGAGAATACCACTACTCGAAGATTTTAAAACTTTCTGTCCTTGAACCCAACTCAATTTGCATTTAGAACCAATAAAAAAACCACAAAAAGAAGGCGGAATACATTTTGACGTGTGCTTCCAAATAAAATGCAAATGATTTTTTTATTCTCTTTTTTGAGGGATATTTTTAAAGTTAACTTCGACGTTTCCACTTTACAAAGAACGGCTGGTATCTCAAGTACTGGTCGGTAGGAAGAGCAACAACCTATGATTGTAGGGCCGTTATTCCAGATCGGCGGTTGCACAGATAGATAAAAATTGCGAATCTACGAGGCATAACTTTTTAAGTTTAGAACTTAAAAAGTGACGTAGCATGTATTAAATACTCTTTGATAAGCGCTCTAAAAATAGTACTAAATTATAAGGAGAAAAAATAACATGGAAGAGAACAGCGGTGCATTTGAAATCAATTTTTTACAATATTCACCTGCTTAACGGCGCCAAGACGAATCACAAACACAGTGAACTCATTATCCACGGCACTGAGGATTTAACAGTTATTTGTACCAAAAGCAGACGATTAACGACTTGAGAAAACTAATTGACCGAGTTTCTAAAGTTAAAAATTTTCTCAATAAAAAAAATGTAGAATGAATACCTTGTAAATAAAACTTTTTTGACGATTCGCGAGCGCGCGCTTTTCAAGTTTTTTTTCTAGCTTTCGATTGGAGGCAACGGACGTTCGCCGTGGAGCCTTGACCGCGCGGCGCCTGCGGTCCTACTGAGGTGTAGCGAGTGACTTGGTAGGCTGCTCGCTCGTCCTCTCTTCGTGTCATGTAAATTACTTTCCAACAGTTACTTTTCGCTTCGCTGCACTGATTCCGATCACTAGCTTTTTTTCCTGCAAGCTTTGGCATGCAGAATGAAAGCTCTAAGGTTTCTTATCGCGGGTAAACACGCTCCGGATAAAGCTTTTTGGTGTATCACTCGATAAAATGTTTAGCGATTAGGGCTGCCGTGTGATACCGAAAATATATAGAATATCGAAGGAGTAGTCGAAAGTAGTACTACCTACACGCCCACTTTTGGCAGGAAATATATTTTAGGTGCCAACGTGACAGATGGCTGGTCTGCCGTTACTCAAACACGACTATACATACGTGAACTTCTTCATTTGTTTACAAATGCAGGTTTCGTCTCGATGTCTTCCTTCACCGTAAAGCTCCTGCAGCCAAGGTCAGGAAAACTCGTTGGTACTGTCGGGATTTAAGCTTGCGATCTTTGTGTCGCAGGCAACTACTCGAACCACTCGGCCACCACGGCTAGAAAATCTTCACGAAGATATGTATTTTATGTCCTTATCAAACCTGTCTAAGTTTTGCTTTACCTTTGGCTTCATCTTAATATATATAAACTACGCGTCACGTTGTTTGTCCGCGATGGACTCTTAAACTACTTAAACCGATTTTGATCAAATTTGCACATTGTGTGCAGTTTGATAGAATAGCTTATATCACAATTGGACCCAATGGGTGGCGCTACGATCGTGTTTCAGGAAATTTTACTTGTTAATAATAATAAAAATGTTTCTTTCCTTTAAAGTAAAATGTTTAATAATGTATAATTGAACTTTTGAGTACCTGCGACAATTACCGGACATACGAAGTTCGTCTGTTTTGATAGTTCCGGGTTCGATCCCCGCTTGTAATCAGTGGTGGGCATATTTGTTACTAAGAGTGTAACCCAGGGTTTCTCAGAAAACAGTTGTCTTCTAGACGTTATAGGGTGTTGTGAATATATCCTCATGGCAATGCAATAAGACAAATAGCTCGCAAGATAACAAAATGACAACATTATTCAAAGGAGTTAATACCAGTCTAAAATATGGCTGTATGATTTTTTTCCAGTATCTATTATTAAAATAAAAAAAAATTAACCTAGCCAAGGAGATTTTTTGACGGCGAAAAAAAATTTTTGTTTAAATCGTTACATTTTGCATGTGCCAACCCTATTAACCATATGTAAATACCTTCCACAACATAAATTTGCCGTGAATTCCAATTAAGTCTTCCAACCTGAAGCTCATCAAGATAAGAAATATTCATACAATCGCCCTTTTAATGTCACAAGCTAATTAAACCCCAAAATTTATGTCCAATAAAACAGGCGATTTAAAAAAAAATTTATACAGACCAGGTATGCATAAATAATAATATATCCCTACCTCAAGGGTCCCTGAATGGGTAAACAGAAGTGTAGGTAACAGTACTCTGTTTTCCCTATGTTTGCCAACGTCTCAGATGGCGAGCACGACTACAATATTTATCTAAGTTAGAATTCCTTCTATAACGTATGCAGGTATTTTCATACACCGTAAAGCTCATTTGTCACTGAACACTGTACTTAAAATCTGAAAAACTCTATGGTATAGCCAGAATTAAAACGTACTATTTCGTCATTGCAGGCGACTACTCGAACCTTTCGGCCACTACGGCACATAAGGTCTGTTGAGATTCTCTCTCTCTCTCTCTCTCTTCTCAGCATATGCGTCCACTGCTGGACATATGCCTCTTAAATTGAGATTATATAAAGATAATTCTGTAAATAATGAATTGAATATGAAATTAATAAATTGAAATGTAATATATTTTACTGCAATTAATTATGTAATAACTATAAAACAGTAAGCAAACTATTCAGATGCTTCACTATGTCACAATATTAGATGTAATTAAATATTCTCAGCAATTAAATTAACGTATTTTTTTCATTTCTTAGTTTAGAAACAAACAATACGTGAAAATAGTCAAACTACAATGTGTACTGTCAATGTCAGAGTGACAGTACCTACCTCGCTGGATTTGACTTAAGTAAGGTCGGATCAATAAAATCAAAACAAACTGAAATTCGCCGTGTGATATGAACATATTGTAATATGTATTAATTTTACAATTATATTATAAGTAAAGCTAAAAAGTAAGTATTTTTAATACGTAGAATCGTATTGTGTGTAAGAAACACTATCAGTTTTGACAACTGATGTTACGCACATTATATTGAAATAAAAGAATGTGGTTATGAATTAGATATAAGAAAAAATATCTCTTTATAAAATAAATCTGTTAGTCTAACACTCGCATATTTCCATGAGTACTCAATTTACGTTTTATCTAAATCATATCAGTGTAACCGATGAACGTCTTATTTTGAATATTTACCACATTTCCTAACCTATAAGTTAAATAGACGCAAGATCAAGAGATTTTACTATAAGTGACCATAGAACAATTATATATATCCTTATATATCATATATCGGCCATAATCATATCTATTCTTGTGCTATTAGTGAATTTTTTTTTGAAGCACTTAAATAGTTACCAGACACCATGGGTCTCGTTATCGCGTTCCTAGTGTCAACCAGTTAGTGGGAATGAAATGCATTCTAACTTACAATTAGGCACTGCACGTTACATTGTCATCTAAAGACCAAGCCCCTCATAGGATAGGCAGGAAGAGAAAAGTGCCAGTTCTCTCTAGACTAACCGCTTTTGCTGCACCCACACTCATCAGCCTTTATATATCTTGGGTGAAAGCATGTTATCACACCGAATACGTCTTTTATGACATACATATAATGAATTTCACCTTCACATTCACAGCATGGAAAAACCGTTGGTAGCCTCAGCTATATCAAACAAGCGTAAACGCAAGTTGAAGCCAAAAGGAATAGCATCGGAGTCAAAAACCATGAAGTTAGAATCTGAGACTACTGTTAAGCCCGACATCAAAGTTAAAAAACCAGTCTTAAATGAAGGTGTGATAAATGATGAGTTGTGTGAGAAGTACCCAATATTAAAAAACAAAGACCTGATTGATAAGTTCTTAGGGGTGACCATGACAAATAACCAGAAAGGTAGGAATGATTATATATACATTATGATTTATATGTTCAGAATATCACTACACATTGTCTAACAAAGTGTGTCACTGCGTCTGTCTGTGTGTTCATGATGAACTCAAAAACTACGAATGAATTTTCAT
>JACCPG010000676.1:113445-188044 GCA_016069955.1 Drepana arcuata | reverse complement strand
AATATTATAATAATAAATATAATATATCCTCACGCCTTCACACAAGGGTCCCCGAAGGGGTAGGCAGAGGTGTATAGGTAATACCCACACACCCACTTTCCGCCAGAGGTATATTAGGTGCCAACGTGACAGATGGCGAGTCCATCGCCGTTACTCAAGCACGACTATACGCCTTTGAATTTCTTCTCAGACGTATGCAGGTTTCCTCTCGATGTTTTCCTTCACCGTAAAGCTCGTGGTGTGACTAATCACTGTACTTAAGTTCAGAAAAACTCATTGGTACAGTCAGGATTCGAACTTGCGACCTTTGCGTCGCAGGCAACTGCTCGAACCACTCGGCCACCACGGCTCTTACACTTTATATAGCTACGGGTTTCAAATTATATGAAATTGCATGAATCCTACAATAAATTATGATATTCAAACCACGATGATATGATTTAAGAAACCCGTTATATCAAAGCGAATCCTTTGATTTAAAGTCATTCGTAGCGTTAAACGCGCACCTATGCAAATCTGTCAAGTTAGCAACTAAAAATATATATATATGTATATATATCTGTTGCAAACAGTAGGTATTATTACACTGCCTACCCTTTCAAACCCCTAAAGGGAAAACGAGAAAACATGAAGAAACACACAACCTTTCTTAAAGCTTCAATTACGTTATTATTTTGCCTACTTCTCAAGCTCGAAAATCCATGCGACGTTGAATTTCTTCGCAAACGTATGGTATGCTATGGTAAGGAATGTATGGTATGGTAAGGAAAACTCTGGTGGCTAATCACTATACATAGGATCAGAAAACATTGGTACCTCGAGACTCGAGCTCCAACCACTCTGCTAAAGATGTTTTTTTTTCATATCAGAATCCAACTGGGAAAATGTGTGTGACAAAATACCCGACATAAAGGTTCTAAATATAAAATTTTTTTTAAACAACAACAATGCTCAAAAACAGTTGTAAAAGTTACTATTTTCAGGTGATTGATGAGCATGTATGACGAGACTGATGAATGCGGACGAAGCGAAAGAGGTAAGTAGGTAAGTCTAGAGAGAACTGGCGCTCTATACTCTCTGCCTACCCCGTTAGGGACTTGGCGTGATGATATGTATGTATGTATAACGTCATTTTGTTATTCTTGAAGCTATTACATTATTTCTTCGTCTTGAGGATATATTCACAATAACCAACCACTTCTAGAAGATAACTGTTCTATTTTCCGAGTCACTGTGCACAAAGTCGACGATTCATTTGGTGTAAGTGACAGGAGCATCACAAATGTCGCGGGTTCAATTCCCCTGACCGAATAAGGCAGTAACAAGTGTGTGTGACAAATGTAACGTATGGGCTTTTTATTATAAGAGAGGTAGGGCATTAAGTTTATTATTAGGTTTCCAGTTCGAATTCGGAGCTGCCCGACTGGGGCAGGACCTCCACCATATAGAAGTCCGTAGGCAAATAACACAATTTTTTGTGTTGTGTTCCTACGCGGGGAATAAGGTCTCCAGTAATGAGCTCCTTGGGGAGGGGGGAGGATCGTTACATTGTGTTGGAAGCAGAGGGATTAAACCCATTATGCTGCCAACACACTATAACTCTCCGAACACAGAGTGGCAACACGCAAGTGATACTTCGGTATCGTGAGCGTAAATAGGCTGCGGTAACCGTTTCCCATCAGATGGGCCGTATGCTTGTTTGCCACTCTTGTTGTATAAAAAAAAATATATATATAAAAGTAATATAGTATACAAACAAACATACAAACACATTGCTTGCGTCGTAGATGTTAATCTCGATTATAGAGGCATATCAGCGATACGATTGTAATATTGCAATAATTATCCCTTGATTATAAATACGATAAGTAAGCCCCTGCTCACACTTACAGTTTTATTATAAAATACAATTTAATATAGTTAAGTAATCTTTATAGTATTTCGGTCGATAGATTCAATATTTATGTGCTGATTTAGTCATTTAATTCCTCTGAGTAAAGGTTAATCACGTGGCCTCAACGTGGCTTGAAACTTAATACAGTAATGTCCAAAGGAGATTATGTACTACAAAGCATACATACATATCACCACGCCGAGTTCTGAGGTATCAGAGAGAGTAAAGCGCCAGTTCTCTTTAGTCATTTTCAGCTCATTCTTTCCTGTCACTGTCTGATCTGACTGTCAATGGCAGATAATTGGAAACTCCAGTTTCAATTTAGGAAATAAAAAGCTCTAAAAATTGTTCGTAAATTCCCACAGTTGTGGAACGGTAAATAACTGCCTGCCAAAATGAAATTCCTTTGTTTCAAGACGCTAATATATGAAACTACCAGTCGGCTTAAAATATACTTTGTGCTAATTCCTGAGGAGGGTTGAAGCCGACGACAAAACTCAGAAACACTCGGACGGAAGGTGTGGTGATGCGACGCAGTGGGACGGGGACGGAAAACAACTGGCGATTTCTTTTGTTCATCACCGCTAGTCACTCTGATCTTAAACTGTGGTTGCGGGTCGAGGAGCTTCATGCTACTAGTGTGAGAAGCCCCGTTTCCCCATTCCCCAGTTCTCACGTGTACTCAACTCAATCTATACTAATATTATAAAGAGGAAAGATTTGTATGTAAGGAATTGGCTCAAAAAGAACTGGACCGATTTTAAAAATTCTTTCACCATGCTACATTATCACTGATTAATATAAGCTAATTTTAATTGCAGAAGAAAAATTAAATTGTATGCCATGTATGGCATACAATTTTTTATTTATTTTTTTTTTATACCACTTGGGTGGCAAACAAGCATGCGGTCCGCCTGATGGTAAGCGGTTACCGCCGCCTATGGACGCTTGCAACACCAGGGGTATCACTCGCGCGTTGCCGACCCTGCAGAAATCTTTTCACACCCTTCTTGAAGAACTCCATGCTGTAATGCTGCATGCTGCTCTCCAGGGAAAACCTCAACCTCAAAATTTTATTTTGTATGGTTTTATTGTATGGTAAAAATACCTGTGCGAAGCCGGGACGGGCCGCTAGTACCGTATAACCATGCCGTCATGCTAATACGAAACACGTGTCACAAGTACGTATGTGTATTGTATCACGAAACACCTGACTGCTTATAAAATGTTATTAATACGGTTAGTAAATAATAAATATAGGTAAATAATAACCTCACGCCTTCCCACAAGGGTCCCCGAAGGGGTAGGCAGAGGTGTATAAGTAATACCCACACACCCAATTTCCGCCAGAGGTATATTAGGTGGCAACGTGACAGATGGCGAGTCCATCGCCGTTACTCCAGCACGGCTATACATACGCCTTTGAATTTCTTCTCAGGCGTATGCAGGTTTCCTCTCGATGTTTGCCTTCATGGTTCAGCTCGTGGTGTGACTAATCACTATACTTAAGTTCAGAAAAACTCATTGGTACAGTCGGGATTTGAACTTCGCAGGCAACTGCTCGAACCACTCGGCCACCACTGCTTTTTACGGTTAGTTATAGCAAAATAATGTTCAAATACGTAATGATATTAAACATGCATAATTGTGTTCGTTGGCGAGGGGACTCTATTGTTAATATATACCTACTCATAAGTAAGTAAGATAAAAGACGACACTGAATAAATATACACTAATAAATTAACCATATAACCATGCAGCGAATCCTGGGTATGTCAGAGGAAGTATGAAAATAGCTTGAATGCAGTTGAGATGCGATCTCTTCGAAAAATGTGCGGAGTAAGGATATTAGATCGAATCCACAATGAAGAGATTCGCAAATCAACTGGCGTGAATGCGGGCGTGATTGTAAAGATGAAGAAAGGCATGTTACGTTGGTTTGGAAATATAGAAAGGATGAGTGAAGAAAGATTGACGAAACAGATATACAAAGCAAAAGTGTGTGCAAGAAGAGGCAGAGGAAGGCCACGTTTCAACTACCTGGATCAAATAGATCGGACTCTGAAGGACGGGAACGTTAAGAGTACTCGAAACCGACGAGCATGTATGAAGCGACTGATGAATGTGGACGTAGCGAAAGAGGTATGTAAGTCTAGAGAGAACTGGCGCTCTATACTCTCTGCCTACCCCATTAGGGACTTGGCGTGATGATATGTATGTAAATAACCATATTTTTAAAAGAAGTCTCGCATCGTTAAGCGAGACCTCTCGTGACAGTCTGGCCTATCTCGCTCCGAGAATCAGCATTGCTATCCAACGTGGCAATGCTGATCTTCTTGACAATCTTGGCACGTTGCCGTGGGATACCAATTTGGGTAAAATATTTTATGTGTCAGTGTCTTTTTTAAATGTTGTTAAAAAACTAATGAAATTTACTTCACGGTGAGTTGGTATATAAAACAAAACAAACTAGATAGGTTTTATCATTACAATGCAAAATTTTTTCGTTAGTGAATAAAATCGCAACGATTTTCATGTATTTTTAAAGACAATTTAATCTATTATAGCTGTGCCCCTCGGCTTCGGCCGCGTAAAATTTTATTGATCGTTTTTTTTAATAAACAAAACATTGAATTCCTTTTCCTCCATTTTCTATGTTACTTGATACTTGGTAAAGATATAGCTTTCTAGTGGTGAAATAATGTTGTAATCGGGCGAATAGTTTTTGCATTAAATAAAACAAACAAACAAATCGTTCCTCCTTATATAATTGACTAGTTACGCCTCAAGCTTTACGGTGAAGGAAAACATCGAGAGGGAACCTGCATACGTCAGAGAAGAAATTCAAAGGCGGTATGCAATATCACGGGTATGTATAGTCGTGCTTGAGTAACGGCGATGGACTTAGCATCTATCACGTTGGCACCTTAAATATATCTCTGGCGGATAGTGGGTGAATGGGTGCTACCTAAACACCTCTGCCTACCCCTTTGGGGACCCTTGTGGGAAGGCGTGAGAATATATATTTATATTATTAGATTAGACTAGATTGACGTTTTCTTTCACCCGCGTTTCATTTAATTTGCTCTTATAAAGAGATTTCCATTTAAATAAGATATAGCTTATGTTACGGGAATAATGTAGTTTTCAATAATTTGTAAATATGATGTAGTTTTTGAGTTCCATTAACCTATACTTTACTATATATATATATGGTACTAGCTGTCCCGCCCAGCTTCGCCCGGGTGAAAAAGTAAAATTTCCCGAAACACGATCGCAGCGCCACCTATCGGGTCCAATTGTGATGTAAGCTATCCTATCTTTTAAGTTGGATCAAACTGCACACGGTGTGCAAATTTGATTGAAATCGGTTAAGTTCTTTAGGAGCCCATCGCGGAATTAATTGCCATAAAAGTGAATCTTAAAAGATAGATATATCGCGGACTTTTTTTAGAACTTTTAAAGAGGAACAATTCCCCTCATTCATGATATTTTCGTAACTTAAACCGTTTACGCAGCGCACGCATCGGAAGCTCTCAAAAAGGAATAATTTTCCCCGTTCTTGCAACATTTTTAATTTATGCTCCGCTCCTATTAGTCGTAGCGTGATGTTTCATAGCCCAAAGCCTTCCTAGAGAAATGGACTATCCAACACAAAAATAATTTTTCAATTCCAACCAGTAGTTTCTGAGATTAGCTCGTTCAAACAAACAAACAAACAAACTCTTCAGCTTTATAATATTAGTATAGACTAGTATAGATTGGTGTAGATCTATTTTCCTTGTTCCGAACGAGAAAACAAAACGAAATCTCGAGGCTTGCAATCGCGTTAGGATTTTGCCAAATACCTGTAAATCTGATTACCTTAAATGACGTTACAAATATTATCGTCTTAACGGATGCGATCATCTTCGATATGTTGAAATCCGTTCAATATCATATTATATACAAGAATAATTGATTGTATATAGCTGATTTAGAACTTAACGATAATTGAAGCGATAATACAAGTACATAATATCCTCTACTATAAATAAAATTCTGGCGAAATGTTGGCGGCATTGAGCCGTCCTCTGAAGATCACAGGCAAATGACACTACTTCCGAGTAGTATTGTGCTCCTGCGGTGAGTAAGGCTTCCGGGACCTGTTCTGTTATCAGAAGTAGGATTATGTTATAATGAATTGCTAGATAAAAAATATCTAGCGGAAATCGAATCAAAATTCGTGCATATACGATGACAAAAGGCTTATTTGTCATGAGAAAAGGAAATGCCGAGAACAATCCGCTTGACTTCCTTCCGCCTAAGTTTTCTGTCGATAGTTTGAGTATAATTGATTTATCTGTTATTTATGGTATATCTTTATAATAGATCGGACTCTGAAGGACGGGAACGTTAAGAGTACTCGAAGCCGACGAGCATGTATGAAGAGAATGATGAATGTGGACGAAGCGAAAGAGGTATGTAAGTCTAGAGAAAACTGGGGCTCTACTCTCTGCCTACCCCGTTAGGGACTTAGCGTGATGATATGTATGTATGTATGTTCTTTATGGTGACTGAATACCATCGAGATGAAACCTGCATACATTCGTGAAGAAATTCAAAGAGTACGTATAGTCGAGCTTGATTAACGGCTATATGCTCGCTATCTGTCACATTGGCACATAAATCTTCGGCGAAGAGACGGTCTTGCTTCACCAAGCACGGCTTAAATTTTTGGTTAAAAACGCAGATATAGCATTTAGTATTTTACCGGCAGTTAATCTTCCAGTATGCGAAATAGGAGGCAGAGGAAGACCACGTTCCAACTAACGATCAAATCGGTCGGACGCTCAACGACGGTAACGTCAAGAGTACTCGAAGCCGACGACCATATATGAACAGACTGATGAATGTGGACGAAGCGAAAGAGGTATCCTGCGTGCTAGCGCTAGCGCCAAATAAAAAATTAACCACATTATGGCCACTGAAAGCGAGCATTTCTTAATGCAAAGCCTAAACGCCCATACATTTATAGATAATAATCGTAGATATTATTTGAAGTAGTTGAAAACACGATAAACTATTGAAACAAACCAGTACAATCTTAATTATCAGCTTCATCACTTATTTTATTGATAAACAATTATAATTAAGTAGTGATTAATACCTAGTCACACTATTAGGAAGGCTTAAAGACGAAAGGAAACATCAAAATATGAGCATGGATGGATGTGTTCATCCATGCTCATATTTTGATGATGAGATGATCAGTGTCAAGGAAGTGAAATAGGTCTGTGAGGAAAAGGCGCTCCACTTTCTCGGCATACCCCTAAAGGACTCGGCGTCACAAAATGTATTCGGTTTAAAGAATTTATTCTCATAAAAACACACATGTTCATTTACAATGAGATACAAACGCAATAAAATATTATAAGTACATTATAGTTGTTTCTGGGCTGTTACACTGTATACATATAATTCTTAAGTTGACTTTTAAACATAAATACGCTGGCACACTCTTTTATATTATTAGGCAATTCATTGTATGACTGTACTCCCTCAAAAAGTATAGTTTTTTTTCCATAGTCAGTACGATGGTAAGAGCTGAGCTGAAGTTTGTGCTTATTTCTAAGGTTGTGGGAATATACTTTTTTAGGGAATTTTATATAACATTTAACAGAATCAGTCGATATGTTTTTTATTAGTAAGCAGGTATAATAAGTGTAGATTTGCTTTAAGTCGAATAGTTTTGTTTTTTTTCATACAATAATTTAGTTGAGGTTAAGTGATTATAGTGGAATGGAAGCGATGAAAGTGGAGGACTTTAATTATTTTATTTTTGGTTCTTTGTAAAGACTAGGTTTGTGGTAGCCGCGGATCCCCAAATTTCTATGAGGGTTTATGAGAGTGTTATAAATAATTGGACGGATCTGCGTAGGTATACTGTGCGCTGCTTTTCGAAGTGCCCCCAAGGTAGATGTCAACTTAGCATTAACGTGTTCAATATGCGCCTTCCAGGTTAGCTTATCGTCAATCCATAAGCCAAGATGCTTTTCTTGGAATGATCGTTGTATTGGAACATTATCGAGTATAAGAGGTGTGAAATCTGGAATATGTTTATGCTTTGCAGCAAAGATCATGTACGTTGTTTTTGTCGCATTGATTGTGAGCAAGTTGTGCTTTAACCATTCATTAAGAATGTAAAGGTCTTTCTGGGCGAGTGTTACAATGCCATGAATTGACTTCCCAAAGTAAAAAAGGCATGTATCATCAACATAAAGAGTTAGGTGCCCAGTAAGACCTATTTTGTTAGTACTATTAACGTATATCAAAAACATTAACGGCCCGATGATTGATCCTATTTATAAGACCATCGTTAGGTACTGAAAAACTAAATAACTTCGTCATGCCTACTCCTTCGATTCTAAGGAGTTGGCAGAATTGTATTAGATAAACCTCTTTTCACCTAAGATAAGTATATCTAAGTGCCAACGTGAGAGACGAGTCCATCGCCATTCTTTTAATTTCTTTTCAAATTCGTCTCAACGTACTCAGTCCCAGAAAATGTCATAGGTATTTCGGAATGTATTGGCAAATCGGGATTCAAACTTGCTATAATTGCGTTGGAGGAGGAGGAGGTTGGAACTACCAACTATCCCAGTACCAATACTAGGGTTCCTGAACTCATATTGAAAGGAACAGTTGTAAGAATTATGCTCCCTTTTCAATCCGAGCCGAGCCTGATTAGCCTTTTACGTCCTTCCAAGATTTACATTAACTTAAAGATTATTCATGTTATTTCAAAGGAACCCTAAACAATATCTTGTACTGCCACATTGCCAGTTGGTTATGCGATTGACGTCAATCGATACCACCTTTAGATATGGATAAATGAATTAATACTTAAGTTATTTTTAAACAATAATTAGAGATTATCTTTAAGATATTGAAGAAGTAGAGACAGGGATTGTTACACTCGTCCAAGAGTGTAATAGTAGGGGAGCCCAAACGGGGATTTCGGGATTTACTAAAGCGCGGCAGATTAATATACAGGGGGATACCTTGTACCCGGTTAACTACCTCCACCAAACTTGAGCCCCATATATAAGGCCGCCCGTGAAGGATACAAGAACAGAACTTTGCTGCCCTCCCCTTTCTTTACGCCACTCTCAAATTGTCACATTACTGAAATATACGCTTTTTAGGATATAATTAACTCACCCTACCTTAATCTGACACGCTTGAGCATTTCAAAATTCAAAATGGCGAGTTTGTTTTGCACACTATAAAATGGCCGCGAGTTTGCGACACATCGAAATCGTCAGATTAGTGAATGAAAGCTTTTTTTGGTGTACTTAACACTCCCTTAAATCTGCCTTAAGATCTGACGCGCTCGATTAATTGATTTTTTTACATATTTGAAAACCTATAGCCGCTTTCCCCACCCATGAAAAGGTATATATTATATAACATCTTTTTCTACTTATTATCTTTTTGCAACTCAATAGGTCTCTCGATGAAGCTCGAGTAAATCCCCATTTAGCATCGTGGGCTACCCTACTTTTTTTTTTATTTTATAACACATGGGTGACAAACAAGCATGCGGTCCGCCTGATGGTAAGCGGTTTCCGCCGCCTATGGACGCTTGCAACACCAGGGGAATAACTCGCGCGCTGCCGACCCTGCAGGAATCTTTATATAGTTTTTTTTTTATTTAGTATCTATAACAAGCGGCATCTATCGCATAATTAAACAGCATATGCAATTGTTTGTAATAGGTGTTGTCCATTGCCACGCTTGACACTTTCCGCCAAAATATATTTTAGGTGCCAACGTGATAGATGGCGAGTCCATCGCCGATACTCAAGCATTATACATACGCCTATACAGATTTCCTCTCAATGTTTTTGTTCACCGTACAGCTCGTGGTATGACTTATCACAGTACTTAAATTCAGGAAAACTCATTGGTACAGTCGGGTTCGAGCTTGCGTTTTTTGTGTCGCAGGCGACTACTCGAACCACTCGGCCACCACGGCTCTTTCACTTGACTATCATTACTATCACCGTGGTGTGACTTAATCACTGTTGTTAAGTTCAGTCAAACTAAATGGTAAGCAACTACTGGACTTTCGGCCACCACGGCAGCAAATACTAAAGTACTAAATTACTAAATGATGATATTCCCTAATAATACTAGAACTAAAAGGCACAATATAGGTATTCAAATAGTCGTAATTTTGCCTAACTTTATACAGCTATTGAATTATTATATTCTATTTTTATTAATTAAATTAAACAGCAGTTCCTCCTTTAAGGTCTCTGTATAAATATATCATACCATATCATCGCGCCAGTTCTCTCTAGTCTTACCTCTTTCGCTTCGTCCACATTAATCAGTCCCTTCATACATGCTCATCGGTTTAGAGTACTCTTGACGTATTATATATGATGTACTAGCTGTCCCACCCAGCTTCGCCCGGGAAAAAAGTAAAATTTCCTGAAACACGATAGTGCCACCTATTGGGTCCAATTGTGATGTAAGCTATCCTATCTTTTAAGTTGAAACAAACTGCACACGTTGTGTAAATTTGATTGAAATCGGTTAAGTAGTTTAGATGCCCATCGCGGACAAACAACGTGACATGTAATTTATATATATTAAGATTATTATATTATAATATATTATGAATGCAACCCTAGAACCTCATTACTGATACATGACGTATGATGGATGATCACAAGTATGTAATTATAGTTAAATACATATACAATGATAACACTTGTACAAGCATACCTAATTAGGTATGCTCGTCTAAGCGGAGTTCGCGAAAACCGAACCTATTTCGAAAAACATCGAACGAAGATAATAATATAGCAGATAATAATAGTATGTATATAATAATAATACATCCTCACGCTTTCCCACAAGGGTCCCCGAAGGGGTAGGCATAGGTGTATGGGTAATACCCACACACCCACTTTCCGCCAGAGGTATATTAGGTGCTAACGTGACTGATGGCGAGTCCATCGCCGTTACTCAAGCACGACTATACATACGCCTTCGAATTTCTTCTCAGACGTATGCAGGTTTCCTCACGATGTTTTCCTTCACCGTAAAGCTCGTAGTGTGACTAATCACTGTACTTAAGTTCAGAAAAACTCATTGGTACAGTCGGGATTCGAACTTGCGATCTTTGTGTCGCAGGCAACTGCTCGAACCACTCGGCCACCACGGCTATTATTATTATTAATCCATTTATTCCAGGCAACACAATAAAAGTACACGTACCAATATAGGGCCCATAAATACATACCTTAACCTAACATACATACAAACTGTATTACAATATATACCTTAAAGACTAACATACATAATTAATAAAATATATCATTAGGGTTTTCCGCTCTTGCGCGCATCCCTATAACGCCGGTACACGATTCCTGCAGGCCAGAAATCGGATTGGAAGAACATGTCACGATGCTTTGCAGGCACCTTGAGGACGTACGATTTGAAATTCGTTTCTCTCGCAGACTCAAGTCGCTGCAAGTGTAACTGCATCGGTGACGGGTCTTTGCACCAAAACTTTGTCCCCTCCTTCACAAATGCTTTTCTTTCATTTCCCCTGTTAGTATGTACACGCATATGTAAGTTTGGGTGGCATGTTGGAAGCTAAATTAGAACCACTTCCGTCGGCAACGCTATGCTATACTCTCTGGGTAATACCTTAACGGAGAGGAAACTCATTTGAAGCATAGGTTGAATTCCCGTTAATGCCAAGAAATGCGGTGGTATTTTTTTTTACACAACAAGAGTGACAAACAATCATACGGCCCACCCGATGGAAAACGGTTACCGCAGCCTATTTACGCTTACAATACCGAAGTGTCACTTGCGCGTGGCCACTCTGTGTTCGGAAAGCTATACAGTGTTGGCAGCATAATGGCGGAAAGTGGGTGTGTGGGTATTACCTATACACCTCTGCCTACCCCTTCGGGGACCCTTGTGGGAAGGCGTGAGGATATTATTATTATAAAAATATGGGGAGGTGCATGATACTCCAATTTTCGATCAAACACCAACAACGTAGATAGGTAATGTTTGTCATTAAAACAATTGCTTCGTATTACTTGTAAAGCCATATCTATTGCCAATAACTTTTGTCAAACGATTAAAGATATAGCGATAACATAATACGTAGTTACTTTTCATAATGACATAATCAAAATGTCAAAGTATATAACGCAAATAGCTACATGGCACGTTGTATATAAGTGATTTATTCCACTTTGTTGAAGATTGCAATTTGCTAATTCACGTGGCAAGTACTTAAATGATAATTTATATTTAAATGTAAGCAGTCGATATGCGATCTCTTCGAAAAATGTGCGGCGTAACGATATTAGATCGAATCCGCAATGAAGAGATTCGCAAATCAACTGGCGTGAATGAGGGCGTGATTGTAAAGATGAAGAAAGGCATGTTATGTTGGTTTGGACATATAGAAAGGATGAGTGAAGAAAGATTGACGAAACAGATATACAAAGCAAAAGTGTGTGCAAGAAGAGGCAGAGGAAGGCCACGTTCCAACTACCTGGATCAAATAGATCGGACTCTGAAGGACGGGAACGTTAAGTACTCGAAACCGACGAGCATGCATGAAGAGACTGATGAATGTGGACGAAGAGAAAGAGGTATGTAAGTCTAGAGAGAACTGGCGCTCTATACTCTCTGCCTACCCCGTTAGGGACTTGGCGTGATGATATGTATGTATGTATATTTAAACTAGCTATACCCTGCCACGCTTCGCTGTGGATATGTGACTAATGCAAATAATTGATAAAAACAATCCTTGATGCGAACTATATATCATGCTAAAATATCAGCTCGATCGGTGCAGAACTTTTTGAGTTACACAAACCAACATAACATTTTTATATAGATATAGATATGCATATCATCATTTTAGGCCTATTTCGCTTCATCCATATTCATCAGTAAATCAATTTTGTAATTTCATTTCAAGGTTCATGGAGTTTCTTGCCGGCTCTTCTCCATGGAGACAACAAAACGTTCGAGACATCGAAACGTGCATCGTTTTCGACGTTTTATAAGTGCCCACCTAGGCCTATGTGAAATAAAAATATTTTGAGTTTGATTTTTCATACATGCTCCATCTTTTGAGTGAATTATTCATCTAAACACAAGTTATCAAGTAGTCTTTAACTGGGAGAGGGTATCGAGTCAGTTCCCTACACTATCGCTCACTCTTTCGCTTTATCCACATTCTTCATTTATATACATACATACCTACCTCATACTATCATTATCAAGATTCCGTAACATTAGTTCCCTCGCTATATATCGACTGAAAATCTATACTTATGTTTACCCAATCAAATGACAGACGAAATTTAACACTGAAACGACTCATTGAAAGAAATCCTGAATCTACAACTGACAAGATCTGACGCTGAAGTATAAGTATATCATCACGCCAGACCACAAGGGTCCCCCGAAGGGGTGGGCAATAAATAAATAAATAAATAGATAGCTGGCGAGTACATCGCCGTTACTCAAGGACGACATTACTTTTGCCTTTGAATTTCTTCTTATGCGTATAAAGGTTTACTCTCGATGATTACCTTTTCCGTAAAGCTCGTGGTGTGACTAGTAACTGTAGATACTTAAGCTCAAAGAAACTCATTGGTACAGTCGGGATTCGAACATGCAATCTTTATAGGCTACTACTCGAACAACTCGTTCACCACGGCTTCTGATGACGATGACCGACCATACAAATTGGGGAAGTACCCTACACCATAACACAAACATACTAATATGGGTAAGTACCCCACTCCATAATATGCAGTTTTCCTCAAAACTCCATCGCCCCAATTCCTTTGTCTTCAAAACGTGAACAGAATTGTAATGATCCAGGAAGTATGGCGTCACATCGTAAATTATTGGTTGATGTCATCGGCCTCTAGCGTGGATCTCCCCGGATGAATGAAGATCTTGGAAAATAATAATAATAATAACCTTGGACCCTGATGCCAATACCGATGGGCCCTTTATATTTTGAAAATTTAAATAAAAATATGTACTTAGAAGATCTCTTTTGAATAAATAATAAATATCTACACGCCTTCCTACAAGGGTCCCGGGAATGGGTGTCCCCAAAAGGGTAGGCAGAGGTGTATAGGTTTTACCCACACACCTATTTTCCGCAAGAGACATATTTTAGGTGCTACTGTGACAGATGGCGAGTCCATCGCCGTTACTCAAGCACGACTATACATACGCCTTTGAATTTCTTCTCAGACGTAGACAGGCTTCAATGATTAGTAACTTATAAAAAGTTTAAAACCCTCTATTTACGCAGGACGAATTAGCTATTGCCGACATATAAAGAGATTTATTAATACGGATAGAGATACTGGAAAGTTATATTTTTTTCAGGGATTGTTATATATTTTTTCAGAAGCGTTGATATTAATACGTAAAAACAACGCGATAGCTATTTTAAGTACTTACAATCTATTTTTAAAACCATTTTCTATACATATGGATAATTTCACGAAGCTTCATAAGTGGTAGCGTGGCCGAGCGGTCTAAGGCGCTGGTTTAAGGCACCAGTCTCTTCGGAGGCGTGGGTTCGAATCCCACCGCTGCCAAACACTTTTTACTTCCACTTAATTTTACAACAATATATTTTCTTTAATTTCATGCATGTATAAAACAAAAAATATTTTTTTATAAATTATGTCATATTTGGACTAACAAAAAATCACAATCAAAACATTGCTATAAAAGTTGCACCAGGCGTGTAGACTTGTACACAGTAAAATTGATTCTATAACAGGAGAACATAAAAAAAGTAATTTAGAAGCAATAATGCTTGTATTAAACGTAAACTGTGTCCCCAGACAAGAATTGCGTAGGTATCGAGATTGTATAAGCGTTGGCGTCTACCCTTTCGACCTTGGTAGTCTTTTCTAAGGTCAAGGTCGCGATGAAAATAGATAATAGCACGCCAATTTACCGAAAGCTAAATTTAATTGCGAAAAAAACTATGCAAGAATCAGATGTCAATTTTACAGCATGAAATTTGTCGTTGCGTTAACTCTGCTATCTAGCTGCCTGATTTGTATTTATATTAATTAAAATGATATTTGATCTAAGAAGAGACTGGTGAATGTGGAGGGATAGGTCTATGTGTTCAAAGAGAACTAGCGACCTTACTCTCTCTGCGTAACCCGTGTAGGTCTCTGCATAATGATATACATATATCTAGGTGGCAAAATAACACATGGCAAGTCTTGTGTTGCTTGCACCGCGCCATATGTAAGCTATTTTTTTTAAAGATTAAAAAAAAATAAAGAAAATTGCAAGCCTTCCCACAAGGGTCCCCGAAGGGGTAGGCAGAGGTGTATAGGTAGGTAGGACCCACACACCCACTTCCCGCCAGATATATATTTTAGGTGCCAACGTGACGGCTTCTTACGTTGTAAAATACTAATGTAATTATTCAATGAAATTTTAATTTGAACAATATTTGATATGATCTATCTCATCATGTGCCAAAATTCATCCAATTCCATTCAGTATTTTACTTGATAGTTGCATAAACGTTCGCATTAATTTTAGTAAGGTTGCCACATTAAAAAAATGTAAGTATCCTTTCCAACCTCTGTGACACCATACTGATGAACAGTGACTGTCCACACAAAGAGATTATTATTTTCCTCATATAAAAAGGGTGTCATCTGCTCGCCTGATGGTAAACGGTCAGCAATATTAGAGGTAGGTATCATACGAGCGTTCAGAGTTTTAGACCGTAAGTCGTGGTGGAAATACTGCTAGCAATGTAACGGGTTCCCCTACCATCACAGCCATTCCTTGTTGAGTTCTGTCATCCTTGCCTGCACACAACACATTCTAGAAATTTCGCTAATTTAGATGCGAACTTAAGATAGCTAACTAAGTTTAGTCAAACGAACGAAGGCGGCGATGCAACGAGTGTCCATGTCTGGGCGGGGGCGGGGGAGGGGAGATAGGGTACAAGAGTGCATAGTTAAAGATTTTCATCTCATGATACCTTTAAAGACCCCAAATAATATTTAAATAAAATTACCAGTCCAGCCCAGCTCCCATGCTCGCGATCCAGCAACGCCCTAAGCCGAGGTTCGTACCCCACAGGGGTGCCCTTAGCTGTGTTGCTTAAAAATAAAGTGCCTGGCTGGAGGCCTAGGTCTCGCCATTGACCGGTTAAGTAGCAAAAGTTCCCGGAACTCACGCTACATAAAACTACATACAAAAAAAAAACCTTTAAACTAATGCCTGAATGTTAGCCTTCAGAAATTACTAAGTATTATTGAAATAGAGTTGGATTTAAAGGTTGTTATAGATTTAAAAAAATGGTATAGCGTCCATACTTGCCTTATATTAAGTGATATATGCCCTATATTCAATGAAAACTTAATCCTTGAAACAGGCTATGATGGTCAGGCTACGACCCTTAGGTCCTTGGAAAAAGAAAAGATGAGACGACAGAACGCTTAACCTATTATACGCGGGCGGCAAATCACTAAAATATTGTCTATGCCGAAGTAGGTAATATAAATTATGCATTTTATGATCCGATACAAAATGATATGATATACATCTGGCGGAAAGTGGGTGTGTGGGTATTGCCTATACACCTCTGCCTACCCCTTCGGGGACCCTTATGCGAAGGCGTAGGGATATTACAAAATGAGTACAGAAACCTTAACGAAACAGATAAATAAGATAGGTAGGTATATATATATATATATATATCAACATGCATTTTATATATAACGATCTTATACAATTATACAACAATTAATAATATTTACAAAGAACAGTTGCAACTAACTACTTACAGATAAAATATTTGTCCCAAATCGGTATCCCGAGGTAACGTGCCAAGAAGACGAGCAGCATTGCCACGCTGGATAGCAATGCTGATTCTCTGAGCGAGATATGTTCCAGCCCGCCTGTCACGAGAGGTCTCGACTAGACGGCGCGAGACCTCTTTAAAAAGATGGTGAGCCTCAGGACCCCAAGGCCCCAGAGTTTCAACCGCAAATGCAGCAAATATGTAATATAAAAACAATTATACATGAATTAAGTAGCTAATGTTTCACGTAGGAGCTTCTACTCGAAGCTAAGCGTTCGGGTTTCTAACGGATAAATAATATCCTGTCTTATACCCAGGTTTAATCTATACATATCTACTCGTAAGTATGCCATATTTCATCCAATTCCGTCCAGCCGGTCTGGCTCCAAGCTTTCACATTTATATACCTATTATATATACGTAAAATATAGTAGTCCAGCTCTGTTATAAGCATTTAGTAGATAGATAGTTACTATAACGACAAATTCCTTACAAGCTTCTTGCACGTTCTTCTTAGAAGTATATTTAATGAAACCGGCGTTACGATACGATCTCGTGAGAGCTCATACATAAGGACCAAAATGGTATGAATTATTTGCGCTTGCCTTTACAATGTCTGCTTACCACGTGGACTGATGCCGCTACTGATTTGAAATTGAATTAAATACTTATGTTAATGTTATAATATGTACCTATAAGTGGAAAATAATTTGCTCGCATTCTCAAAAACTACCTACACACAACATCCACTATTTAATATCTAAAAGCACTTTTGGCATTCCACCTAAATACACTACAGAATTAAGACACAACGATTCCGTAAATCCACTTCTCTAATTGAACTCACCATTACATGGTTGAAATTAGACACTGTCCGCACACTACGAGCACTGACGTCAGACTGGCGACAAGAAGCGGAGACGTCCTATTTTTTTCTCTAAGGCGTAAGTATTCGATTTTTGAAAACAGCTGAGTCCATAATAACTTGACCTCAACATTTAAACCATAGCACCATAAACAGAGTCCTTGCAATAATGGTGGTTAGCCGTTAGATGTCAGAGGTCACTGTCGCGTCTTTGAAAAAGCGGGAAACGATTGATTTTAAAAGGATTTTTTTGTAGGATGTTTGAGTATTTTCTATTTTTTACTACATTATTCATATAAGGGCTATTTATTTCCGGACTTTATTGTATAATGCACATTTTGTTATATTTTAGCCGCCATTTTAATGGCGTCGCGGTTGTTGCTTGCGCATGCGTAGTAATGCAACATGATTGAATCGAATATGATGAAGCTATGAACGGTTAAGTTGAATGTCATTGTATTAATGATTGTATTCAACTATTCGTTCACTTAATTCCAAACAAATAAATTAAAGAAGAGGCACGGGAAGATCATGTTCCAAATACTCAGATGTTATCGATCGAACGCAGGATGGGAACGTGAAGAGTCCTCGAAAAGAGTAAAGTAATATAGACTGACTGGCATTCTCCGCCTAGAGCTTGATTATCTTAATTAGATGGCACTTTTTTATCAGAATTTATCAGAATTATCAGAAATTATACGTATTTTGGTCAGAAATCTTTCTGACCAAAATACGTATAATAGGTTTATTATGAAATTATAAGCGATTTATAAATAATCACATAGACTAAGAATACATTCAAAGACGCCCTATCTGTCAATATAAAGCCTACATTCATATATCACCAGATCACCAGAAAAAAATAAGTAGGTATGTAACACATTGTTGTCAAATAAGTTGTGACTTTGTTTGCCACACTTTTATCAATAAGACATTTTACTAAAACGTTGTCAGCCAGCTCACTGATCTCGCAGAATCTGGATCATAGATACTAAATAATTGATAAATAAATACCATGGGATAATTCCAGACAAATTTACTCAGTTCCAAACTAAGGACTAGGTAAATTTGTCTAGAGACAATGTTATACATAGTGCCATCCAAGAAGACGCGCCCCATTATTCTTCCCTATAGTTTATAGTGTATGTGTGCAACCTTCCACAGACTTCCACTATTATCGGTACACACTGTTACCTATGAGTACGCACACTACAATTAATAGACTCGCTCGGGTCATACTCCTCGAATCCCGCGCCCCCCGACTAGAAATTGGTGGGACGTCTTCGTGGATGGCACCATTTATATATATGCTCCGTCAAGTTCTCCACCCCAGGGCCCGGAGAGGTAGGCAAAGTCCTTTTTCACCGGTGGCATATTTAGGTAACAACATGAGATGGAGAGTCCGTCATCATCTTTAAAGAACGACGTATGTAACTATTCGTATTCCATTTCTTTTCACTTCACTCCTTCCTTTATTCTAATTCTGGGGAAGGACACCTGCATATTTTGACGTTGATAATGATATTGGGGCGTGCGGCCCGCAAAAGCCCGCGAAACATTAACTGTCAGTCATGTCATCATGTGCAAGTGAAGTGATTGCGACCGTAACCGAACCCAATAACCCACTGACAGCTGTCATATTCCACCGACATTACATTATCAAAACGTAAATGTGTAGGTACTTAGGTATGTTTATTTTCATGAATCACTTGAGTGGAAGGACCTTACAAAACGTCACAGCATCGGAAAATTAAAAGCATCTTTAAATAATGTTTTTAAATGAGATTACAATAGGTAACCGTCTATATAATGCTTTCAAAAACCTTCAAGAGGTATTGTTATGCCTTTCATTTATACGGCTTACGCAAGCAAATTATACTGTATTTCTGAGTGCAGCGTCGTAACTGGGTCAAGTTTATTTACTCTATTTAAGCTACATTATTTGAGCAGATGATTTTAATTTTAATATAACAATTTATTAAAAATATAAGAGGCACAGTGGCTGGGTAATCGCCTGCATCGCAAAGCTAGCAAATTCGCAAGTTCGGTCTGGAAACTGCGATGGACTCGCTGTTTGTCACGTTGGCACCTAAAATATATCTTCGGCGAAAAGTTGAACTACCTACACACCTCTGCTTACTCCTTCGGGGACCCTTTTGGGAAGGGGGAACATATAAGTTAACGTATAAATATGTATTAATTATAGTGTAGGTACTTAATTTCAATACATCACACACTAGCTGTCCTGCCCAGCTTCGCCCGGATTAAAAAGTAAAATTTCCTGAAACACGATCGCAGCGCCACCTATCGGGTCCAATTGTGAATCTAAACCATTCTCAAACCCACCTGAAGACACTGAAAAGAACATCCGTATTTTTGATCTACTGATCCTCTTAATTATAATTGATGAGATCACGGTATCGGTCAACAACAAATATTTTGTCCTGGGTAGACCAGACTATATTTCTTTGCCGTGGATACCAGTAATTCAGACGCATATATTTTTGACAATAATTAAGAATACAAACTAGACATATGATAAATAAATTAATATTGATTTATTTCCATAGCACGCCACTCCATTTTAGTTTGATAAATTAATGTTTACGAAGCTTTTAAACTATTCGAAATAAGGCTGTATGGTTACTTACTTTTCTTACAAATCAGATTTAAAAATGATCGCCACCATTTCTCATTTAATATTGTCAAACTAAATTGTCAAATCAAAATCAAACTCAAATGTACAACGGCTACTTTAATGCAAATAATTTTAATATGTGTTACATTAAATTTTCGTGAAGAAATTCATGACATCCATGGATTCCTCTTAAATCTAACCTCTAGAATAATTGAGCAACAATGGACAAGATGAAAGCTGCAAATAACCAAAAGAATAGTTAGTTTTAGTTGACCAGTTAATTTATTTTCGCTTATTTGTATACCTTCTCTTCTTGACAATTTTCCCATATTTTACAGGGTTTTTAAAGTTATCATTGAAGAAAAATAAGCCAAAAACAGACGAAGAGCAACAGAAACTGAATCGCAGTTCTAATGTTGTTGTCATTGACGAATCTTTTGAAAAAATGCGGCAGGAGTTTCCCAGACATGTAAGTATGCTCATAAAACATGTGGTATTTTTAGACCTGCATTGCGTTAGTTATAGCGTACATTAAAATACAATATAAACTCTATATAACGACACTATAATGTACATATATATATATAATGGACAGCATTTTTCGGCGTTATAGAGAGTGGTCGTTAAATGGAGATAAATAAAAAGTCTTGTGACCGAGGTAAACAAGTGCAAGTTAAGAGAGGTAGGGCATAACGGGTTTCCCGTTCGAATTTGGAACTGCCCGACTGGGGCAGGATCTCCACCTTATAGAAGTCCGTAGCCAAATAACACAATTTTTTGTGTTGTGTTCCAACGCGGTGAATAAGGTTTCCAGAAATGAGCTCCTTGGGGAGGGGAGGATTGTTACATTGTGTTGGAAGCAGAGGGATAAAGCCCATTATGCTGCCAACACACCGTAACTCTCTGAACACAGAGTGGCAACACGCAAGTGATACTTCGGTATCGTGAGCGTAAATAGGCTATGGTAACCGTTTCCCATCAGGTGGGCCGTACGCTTGTTTGCCACTCTTGTTGTATAAAAAAAAAAACTTGAAAAAGACATAATTACTTAGAATACCCAGTATGACAGTCGAGGTAAACAAGTCCTAGATGAAACAACAAAAAAGTCGTTGTTTTAAGGATGTCACTACACAGATTGAGATTGCAGGGCGGATCTCAACCCCTAATCCTAATGTATCTCTACAATACTTTGTCTTTCTGTATTAGTAAAGCATAAAAAAATATTGGCACTCTACTGTGCATAACTGTATAACATTTTTTTTTTCGTTTTCACAGCTAGACCCAATACAGAAGATGTATTCCCCAATTGTCATCGATGATTCCTGTGAGTCCATCAATGAGGATTTGCCAAAAATTATACTTTCAGAGAAAACTCCTAGTAAGGCTGGAAATGTAAGTGTTTATTATAGCAGAAAGCCATTGTGTTTTTTTTACCAACTTACTCCAAAAAAGGGCTGTGAATCCTACTAGTATTTTAAGTACGAAATTTTGTAGTCCATAAAGGTACATACTCCTTTTTCAAGTAGCAAATAGTGAATGAAATTGGAGTAAATTTTGTAGTGATAGGATATATATAGGTTTTATAACAGAAATGCAACTTATAATGATGGGCAAAGTGACTGGGAGAGGATCAGTGAACTGAAGAAGAAAGTCCACTCACATGGCTGGCAATATTTGTGAGTGGATTGGCATCAGCAATGCTGCTGAGTTGTTTCGCCTCGCGAAAGACAGACAGAGATTATCTGAGCTGATGGCCAACCTTCAATTAGTGGAGAGACACTTAAAGTAGAAGAAGGAGAACAGAAATAAGCTGTGGTGGCAGAGTGGTTTGAGTAGTTGCCGACAACACAAAGAAAGCAAGTTAAACTGTACCAATGAGTTTTTCTGAACTCAAGTACAGTAATAAGTTTTTGGTGAAGGAAAACATTGAGAGGAACCCTGCATATGCTTGAGAAGAATTTCAAGGGTGTATGATCTGTCAACTGTCTAAAATATATCTCTGGGAGCAAGTGGGTACTACCTGTATAGGGAGGGTCCCCAATGGGGTAGGCCCAGGTAATTTTTTTATTAATTTACACCTTGTGTCTTATCTAGATGTGACTACTATTTCAGATATCCTTCAACTGTTCCAACCGAGAATCTCCACAGACAGAACAAGGATCTCGACCAAGCATTGGTGGTTGGTCACCAGCGCAGAATATTTTATGTGCCACTCCCAGAAACGAACCAATACCGACCACACCCAAAGATGTAGCCAATGTATCTCTCGAGCAATGCTCTATGGCCACAATTCAGCAATCTCAGAAGAAGCTACTTAGTGACCTGTATGGAGATAAATGGAAGAGTATCCCATCACTATTTAAAACATTATCCCACCAGTATTCCAACTATAATGGCATATCTAAGAAACTCCACTTTGACGACGATGAGAGTGAGAAAGAAAACATACACCGTGACTTGAAGAAAAACAAGGAGCTGTACCTCACTGGATCAGATTTAAAGAATAAGTTTGCTACTACGTTAAGTGATTCAGAAAAGAAATGCAAGAAGAAATTGTATACGGAGAAAGTACCAAATACTCCTGAAGTACCGAAAACTAGAGGCCCAAGGGGTAGGGAAGTGAATTCTACTAGCAAGAAAGTGAGGGTTAATAAGGCTATGTCTGTGACAGAACTCGTTGAGATAATGAGAAAAGATGTTGATAGTTTGACTAAGAAAGTTGGCAGTGTTACAGTTACACCCAGTGAAGTGAAAAGGTTGAGTTTTGTTGGTTCTTTAGCAGGTAAGTTCTAAAATATTATAGCAAAACAGCATATTTAAAAAAAAATGCATAGAATACACTGTTTATTGAGGAAGGCTATAGGCTATAAAGCCATGGTGGCTGATTGGTTTGGGTACAATATAATATATATCCTCACACCTTCCCATAAGGGTCCCCGAAGGGGTAGGCAGAGGTGTATAGGTAATACCCATACACCCACTTTCCGCCAGAGGTATATTAGGTGGCAACCTTTGTATGGCACCTGCAATACAAAGGTTTAAAATTCGAATCCTGACTGTACCAATGAGTTTTTCTGAACTTAAGTAAATTGAAGAGTCAAACTACAAGCTTTACGGTGAAGGAAAACATCGAGAGGAAACCTGCATATGTTTGAGAATAAATTTAGAAGCTTGAGTGGGGTTGGACTAGCGATCTGTCCCGTTGGCACGTAAAATATTTCTCCAGCAGAAAGTGGGTGTGGGTGTACATACACACACACCTCTGCCTACCACTTCGCGGACACTTGTGTACGCGTGAAGAAATAGGCCTATCACCATGCTTCTTCTGAAAGAACCTTAGGGCCTTGTTGGATTTATAATTAAATATTCATTATATAATTACACTTTACAGTCAGCCTGTATATTCTATGAACTGTCCTGGTGGTTGAGTTGTTTAAGTAGTTGCTTGCAGCGCAAAAGTTACACATTCGTATCCCGACTGTATCGATGAGACACCATGTCATAGTCGTAATGAAACGACATATGCCAATTTGACATATGATAATGTGATTAAAATTACGAAATCACAGCTTTATAGTGAAGAAAATCATCGCAAGGAAACATGCATATGTTTAAGTAGAAATTGATAATTGAGAGACGACATAGACGCCATTTGGCATCTCAATACATTTCCTATGAATAAAAGGTGTTGTTACTCTGCCTACCCCCTCGGGGATAACGTGAATGGACTGAGGTTGCTGATGATGTCTTCGTTTTTCAGACAATGTGCCCTCATGGCGCTGCAATCTGGAAGCCATCCAGTACAGAGACAGCTACAAGAGCCTGAAGGAGCAGCTCACTCGGAGACTGTTCGAGGAGTTCAACAAGGGTGTGTTTGACAATAGATTGGACCAAGATATGCTTATCCTATGGGATAGCAAACTGCGGAGTACTGCTGGGTATGTGGAGTGTTCATTTGTTTATATAAAAATATACCAGGTCTATCCAGAGTCAAATAATTTTTTTATGGTTATTTTCAGTAGATCTGTGTTCCGATTCTTATACAATTCTGTTCTGTAGTTTTTGTGTGATAGAGGAACAAAGTATGTACCTCACAATCTTTCGCATTTATAGGATCTGGGCTTTAGTTGGCATTTGTTTTTTGATAAACAAAATCTCTCTGACCTCGCTTTACACGCCTTCTCTCTCTCCTGCACCTTCTCTGCATCTATTCTGTTATCAACCTTCCTCTCCTATACCTTAAAGGTATTTTATAAGCTTTCAATTTTGTAGAATATGGCAAATCATATGTCATCAGTTTAAGTCCCTCACAGGTCAGCGAAGAGTGGTTACCACTTCTCTCTAGACTTATAGACCTCTTTCACTGCACTCAACTCTCATCAAAATCTCAACATCAGTCCTTTCATACATGCTCATGAGTTGATGTTCCTGCAGCTCTGGACAAAATAATTTTCTTTAGCGTTCATGCTATCGGATATATATGTTTGTAAGTAACATTAGCTGCGGAAAAGTCTGCAACTTGTGCCACTAAATCTTCTGCAGATAATTTCATCGACATACAAATTATAGTGCAAATGATAACCGAAAAGAGTTTTGTCTAGATCTGGCGTTCTTACTTGTTCTGTCCATTTGATCTGTGATCATTGAAGCAAATGTAAAGAATTGTGACAGAGACAAGACCCCAGCTCCTAAATGTACAATGATGATGTGCCATCTCCAGTACAACAACGAACCGATTGATCAAGACCGCCAATGGTGACCGCATCCGCACGTCGAGCATCAAGTTGTCGTGCAAGGTGGTGGACGCGCCGCAGCGGCTGCGCGACACGCTGGTGCACGAGATGTGCCACGCGGCCACGTGGCTCCTGGATGCAGAGCTCAGGGCGGGCCATGGACCACTCTGGAAGAACTGGTTAGTCATGTACAAATATATGCTTTACTATCTGTACCCTGTGTGTGTGGATATGTGACTGATGCAAAAAACAATCCTTGATGCCGATTATATATCATGCTCAAATTTCAGATTAGTCACACCATGAGCTTTACGGTGAAGGAAAACATCGAGAGGAAACCTGCATACGTCTGAGAAGAAATTCAAAGGCGTAATTATAGTCGTGCTTGAATAACGGCGATGGACTCGCCATCTGTCACGTTGGCACCTAATATACCTCTGGCGGAAAGTGGGTGTGTTGGTATTACCTATACACCTCTGCCTACCCCTTCGGGGACCCTTGTGGGAAGGCGTGAGGATATATTATTTATTATACAAATTTCAGCTCGATCGGTGCAGAACTTTTTGAGTTGTTGTAGCGTACACAAACCAACATAACATTTATATTTATGTATATAGATTTTAAATTTTAAACATGTTGCCATAAAATTTATTTTTTTCTTGCAATTAAAATAGCCTATATTAGTTAGTGATAATGTAGCATTCAAATGTTGATAGAATTTTTAAAATCGGTCCAGTACTTTTTGAGCCAATTCCTTACAAACATACTTACAACATACAAATCTTTCTCCTTTATAATATCATTATCATAGATTTTGCATTCATGAGAACACTGAACTTTTAAACCCTAAGAGTTTTTGATACTTAAAATTTTTTGTAATTCAAAATTCACATCAAATTGCCATTAATCATACTAACAAAGTTTTATGAGCTAAACCTGTATTTACTAACACTATGGATATGATCCGAAATAAAATTCTTCTATTCTATTTTTTTGTTATACAACAAGTGGCAAACAAGCATATGGCCCACCCGATGGAAAACGGTTACCGCAGCCTAGTTACGCTTACAATATCGAAGTATCACTTGCGCGTTGTCACTCTGTGTTCGAAGAGCTATAATGTGTTGGCAGCATAATGAGACTAATCCTTCTGCTGCCAACACAATATGAAAATCCTCCCCCTCATTCCCCTCAAGGAGCTCATTACTGGAAACCTAATTGACCGCGTAGGAACACAACACAATAAATTGTGTTATTTGGCTACGGCCTCCTATAAGGTGGAGGTCCTGCCCCAGTCGGGCAGATACAAATTCGAACGGGAAACCCGTTATGCCCTACGGGTTTCCCGTTCCAGTAGATACTTAAACTAATCTGATCATTAGGCATATCAAATCTTTAATTTTCAATAGTAAAATGTATTGCCATAATGAGCGCACGTTTTTATTAAATTTTTCAGGGCCACGCGTGCACTGCGGGCGTATCCAGAGTTGGGCGAGATATCCAGATGTCATGATATGGAAATTCACTTTAAATATTGCTACAAATGTACTAAATGTGGATATAGGTAAATATGTTCCTATGTATATATATATATATATATTTATATATATATATATATATATATATATATATATATATATATATATATATATATATCTATAGTCGTGCTTGAGAATATATAAAATTGGGATATATATAAAACTAGCTGTCCCGTCTAGCTTCGCCCGGGTGAAAAAGTTAAACTTCTTGAAACACGATCGCAGCGCCACCTATCGGTTTCAATTGTGACGTAAGCTATCCTATCCTTTAAGTCGGATCAAACCGCACATGGTGTGCAAATTTGATTGAAATCGGTTAAGTAGTTTAGGAGCCCATCACGGACAAACAACGTGATACGTAATTTATATATATTAAGATTAATAATAATATATCCTCACGCCTTCCCACAAGGGTCCCCGAAGGGGTAGGCAGAGGTGTATAGGTAATACCCACACACCCACTTTCCGCCAGAGGTATATTAGGTGCCAACGTGACAGATGGCGAGTCCATCGCCGTTACTCAAGCACGTCCATACATACGCCTTTGAATTTCTTCTCAGACGTATGCAGGTTTCCTCACGATGTTTCCTTCACCGTAAAGCTCGTGGTGTGACTAATCACTGTACTTAAGTTTAGAAAAACTCATTGGTACAGTCGGGATTCGAACTTGCGACCTTTGCGTCGCAGGCAACTGCTCGAACCACTCGGCCACCACGGCTCTTCATATTAAGATTAAGATTTAAGATATATAATATAATACAATTTAAAATCTGTAATTTCCTTTCCCAGCGTAAAACGACACTCAAAATCTATTGACGTTACGAAAAAATGCTGCGGTTATTGCCGCGGCACCTTTGAACTTATCTTAAACAAGAAGACGAAAGATGGCGTCGTAGTCTCCACGCCTGCTAGGAAGGGAGCCATGAATGAATTCGCTGTATACGTTAAAGACAACTATGCTACTTTGAAGGACCCCACCAAAACTCATGCGCAGGTGATGAAGATATTAGGAGAACAATTTTCGGCAACGAAACGGAAACTGACAGAAGATTCATGACAGGTTCGCCTGTCACGAATTTTAACATCACTATGGTGGGCAGTTAAGCTTGTGGTCCGCTTGATGGAAGACGGTTTCCGTTGCGGACCATGCAGGAATCACTTCGCACCTGTATGCCTGTTTTCCGTTCATAGTGATGGGAAAGTCTCGATTGAAAAGCATCGATTTGTGTTGGATTAGTGATGTGCTTTGTCAAACTATTTTTGATTTGATTTTGATTATTAATAATATATTCGATATTTGTACGTATTTGTTGAGCCATGACGAACATTATAAATAATAACGTTTAGTTTTTACAAACGTTGCCAAAATAACCTTTAGTTAAATTTAAGGTTGGACCAAGAATAATCAAGAAAGCTATTATTTTACAGAACGTAGCAACTACAGTAGTGTAGTGCAAAGAAATATAAGAATTATGTAACTTGTGTTTAAGTGCCAGAATTGTGAAACATTGTACTTTTGAAGGGAATTTTGTAAACTATATTAATTTTGATAGGTAAGTAAGTATTTTATTGTTATGACATATTTGTTAATATATAACTGTAATTTATAGACAATTGTACCGGTTACAATGAATTTATTTTTCGACTTGTGTTGTACAAAAAAATTCGGAGTACTTTTCTAATTACGAAGTTAATGTTTTGTTAATAATTAATTTATTATTTGATACATAGATAACATTACAACCAGTAGTGTAATTTATGTGTGGAGTAGGCAGCGTTGCTCGCGGTTAGAGCTTGGATTGGTGTCCCTGTTTACTCAGATGATTCTCATACACCTTTAATGTACTCAAGCTACGACTATGGTTTAGGGAGTTGGTGGATCGTGAGCTAAAGGCGTGGGGTCGACTACTAGACTATTTATATATTAGCTCCATTCTCTCAGTTACACCCGTGTAATTCTTTTTTCTAGAAACAATGTTAGGTCGGCAAATAATCTATCTCTGTGCAAAATTTAATCCAACTGGGCTCAGCCGTTCTGATGTAATTGTGTAACAAACATCATCACAAACTTTCACATAATATTTTAGACTAATTTGATTGTAAGAAAGAAATGGGTTAATTATTTTACATATTATGTATATCTATATATATAAAAAAGTTATGTTGTTCACAAACTCAAAAGTTCTGCACCGATCGAGCTGAAATTTTAGCATGATATATAATCCGCATCACGGATTGCTTTTATCTATCTTTTGCATCAGACACATATCCACAGCGAAGCGAGGCAGGGTACAGCTAGTTTTATTTATAAACATATTCTCATTAAAAGAAGGAAAGAGTGAAAGAGAAAGATAAAGACAAGCGTTTGTTAGAGCGAGATACACATACATTCACCGAGAAAATGAAATGCAAATAACTGGTCTATGCGTATTTACCTAATATTGACTGATATATTTGTATATAACTCGATATAATGTTGGGTTACAAATTAATTTGAATTGTAATAATTGTATTGTGTGATATTTATTAAAATGTATGTGAGTTATTACTGCAGCAGTTTTCTGTCGCAGAAATACAGAAGTAAAGTAAAATAATGAACAGGTTTTTTTATATAAACACCATCACACCCTTTTACCTATCCTATTCAACTTTAAAAGTTATGAAATACAAATTTACTAATAAAATACTCACCTTATGATGTCCTTCCGCCGTTATTCGAGGACTTGTAAACAATATTGATAGGTGACGATCTTCCGTTTCCGCCGTATTTTAGTCATTGTAGTTCCGATTCTGGGCTAAAATCAGGTAACTTCCGCCCGCCTCGTTCACCAGCTTACGCTCGTTGAGCTCCCTTTATTGACGTCTTGTTTTTCGTGTCGTAAACAAGTATTATAACGCTGTTAGCGTTCGCGATGTTTTCTACCTACCTTTTTATATAGAAATTGTAGTTACCATTTTATTTATTCAATTAAAGTTTACCGTGTTAATATCGAAAATGGTTTTAATGTGCGCGATTGTGTGCCGTCGTTATCCTCGTTGTTCAGTAGTGACTCGATCGAGGAGTCCTCGCCATAACCACCGCCGCCGCCTCCGAAAAATCGTAAGCGGCGGCGGTCGAGGAAGGAGGTAGGGGAAAAAAGAGTAAGGTAATCGAGCACCTTGCCGGTCAAGTAAGTCAAATTCAAAACTTTTTGTCGTACAGTTCCTACAGTGTTCGGGCTCGTGCCCGATTGGTGCTGACTTTCACGTCTGGGGACAACCCAACACCAAGCGCGAAGGATGTTCCTGACCTTAATGTGCCCGCCAAGTCGGCCCTTAAACTTGATTTCCATTTGAAAACGAATCCTAATGAAATGATAATTGTGGGTCATCGGACATTTAGTTTTGTTAAATTCTTTGCAACATTTGGAATCTGAAAACTGGACGAACGTTCGTTATTCAGAAATCCAAAGTTTTTATGATGTATACAGTGCTCTGTATACATCAAGCCAAGTCGCCAGGTCCCTAACGGGGTAGGCAGAGAGTATAGAGCGCCAGTTCTCTAGACTTACAAACCTCTTTCGCTTCGTCCACATTTATTAGTCTCTTCATACATGCTCGTCGGTTTCGACTACTCTTAACGTTCCCGTCCTTGAGCGTCCGATCGATTTGATCCAGGTAGTTGGAACGTGGCCTTCCTCTGCCTTTTCTTGCACGCACTTTTGCTCTGTATATCTTTACAGAGAACCAATTTTTTTATTATAATTTCCACCTCAATTAAAGCCCTTATCGTTTGCCACGAGCCATGAGCCTACGCCGAAGCAAACCTTTTGTTTTGTGCAGCTGTTAGACCGCTGGGTACTAGTACACACGCGCTCATGATGCAAAATGCATTTCGTTCATCATAGTGATACTGTGGTCTGTTTCTTTGCTGGCAAAAAAACTAAATATTTTTTTTCGCGTAAATTTCAACGTTTATCTCTATTGTTTGCAACTGCTTCGTCGGCGCTGAGCCGACATTGTAGAACAGGTGACATGTGAATTTTTATTTGACAAAGACAATTCTCAGAAATTCTTAAAATAATCCTCACGCCTTCCCACAAGGGTCCCCGAAGGGGTAGGCAGAGGTGTATAGGTAATACCCACACACCCACTTTCCGCCAGAGGTATATTAGGTGCCAACGTGACAGATGGCGAGTCCATCGCCGTTACTCCAGCACGATTATAGATACGCCTTTGAATTTCAGGCAGGCAACTGCTCGAACCACTCGGCCACCACGGCTTTTAAAAAATCATTCTTTAAATTAATCATTCTTAATTATTTCATAATCATACTTATTTATGCCTATTCCACTTACAATAATATCAGGTGTCAGGCTGCGCAAGCTGTACCCAATAGCTACAACTAAACCGGTCGCCTCACTGCACCGTTTGTGTTGATATCAAGCTCCTCAAGCAGTTGGGCCATACACCCCTATGCAATGCCATATGCTGCTGCACTACAGTAAATTTTTAATTGAATTCCCGACCTTTGCTGGAAATCAGGGTTAATATTTTTATTTTGTTATTATTTTTGACGAAGTCGTTTTCGTTAGCCACGGGCGAATAGTCACCCATCGGCGAATCCCCGTTTCAGGGGGTCGCATGCAAGTAACCTTTCTTTTTTAAACTGCCTAACTCAGTTCCCTTTTTCGTATACTTTTATATGTAAAACTACCCACAGTTTTCTGTGTGTTTGTGTTTAATAATTTGTGTGTATGCTGTCGCCGCTTGCGAGTATAGTGCCATTTAACTAATAGTTGACGTCCAGTTGTAAGGTTGTCTTTAGTTACAACTATATAAGTGGCCTCATGTAAATGGAATAATCAATAATTAAACAAAGGCGTGGACAAGAGTTCGGGGCTCCAACCCTTGTTTGGTATAATGGCGAGGTACAAACTTCCTGTTATAGCACATCCACAGCTCGTTTTTCCTTACCCTTTACCTCCCACCGGTTCTTACGAAATAGATCACATAATAAAGAATTTATTGGTGAAAAACATTTTAAGAGTATGCCCCCGAATATTCTTATCCCGAAAAGCGATACTTCCATGCGTCCTATATTTTTCCTAGGTTTCATACAGCCCAATTGGATGATAAAAGTCGAATTGCAGACACTAGTTACCATAAAAGAGGAGTATGAAAAGAAGGGACTGCACCTAAACGCAGCCAAGACTAAGGTTCTGGTATTCGAATGAGATGAATAAGTGACCGAGTGTGTTAAATCGGTAAATGGGCAAATTCTAGAGCAAGTGAATGAATTTGTATGTATATCTAGGAAGCACGAGATGAGAAGTATGAAAAAGACATTGAAAGAGGGACATCGGCGTTGATGGGCAGTAAAAGTCTGAGCAAGAATGCTTGAGTTGCTGTCCACAACGGTATGTCGCGTATGCCAATATAAACGCTACGATAGATACATTATTATATATAGATGCATCATTAATACAGGCTGTCCTGCAGCCTAGCAATGAGAGCAGTTGCAAATGCACCACCTATCCTTGTAAAACTCATTACTTTTACATATAGTTTACTATTTAAGCATAACTATGTAACCCATTTGGTGAAATAAATTATTATTATTATTATTATTATTATTATTATTATTAAATTACTTGTATAGATAGCCATCCACAAAGACGCGCCCCACTATTCTTCCTTATAGTTTACAGTATAAGTGTGAAACCTTCCTAATGTTTAAATATTGTCGGTACACACTGATTACCTATGAGTGCACACGCACACTACAATTAATAGACTCCAGGCACCCCGCGACCCACTCGACAAACAAATTGGAGGGGCGCGTCTTCGTGGATGGCACTATCTGTAGTTTTGAATCCATAAAATGTGTATGGAAGATAAAAAAAACTCCAAAATTGATTTATCGTGTTTTTATTTATTTATACATAGTCAATTGTCATTTTTGTTAAATGATAAAGTAGGTACAGTCTTGGAAATATTAAAAGAAAAATTATATAATTTACAACAAGTTCACGTATGCGACGTCGCTCGGGTACAATTTTGTAGCCATTGAAATATATGTACACTTATAACGAAAAAAATATATAATAAAATAATAATGTGGCGGACTGTACGGTAATAGCGATACATCCTACCATACGTGCTTATTATTTATTTATTTACATAGGAATTATTAATGAGCAACAACGCCATTTCACAAAAACATTTTTTTAATACAGTGTGTGCCTTGCTTAATTTTTTTTACAATATTTATTACCTATCTAACGTGTAGTGCCAACATTAAAAATATCATATTTTCAACACAGATTAAATGCTGCACAGTTATACTACCTACATAATATATAATTTTATATTTTTATTTGTGGGGTAGGCTAACATTATAATTGTTTTTACTGACAGATAAAATCGCTGCGTCAATTGCTATATTTTCATAGCTTAGCTTACGTAGGAGGGTTACATAATAATTTTGCAATATACATACAGTTATGGCAGGATAATGTGTCATTGTTAAAATGTTGACTAGGTAAAATTTACGAGGTTTTTTTTAATTTCCTATAGCAACACCAAAGTTGATGTTTTAAAATTTTATAGACAGTTAATAATAATTTGACATTAAAATCATTGATTAGACAAAAATATGCATTATTGAATGGGAAGCAATTATTTGATCCCAACATGATCTATCAATATATTCAGCAGGGAAACTCAACATTTTCTATAGATTCTTCATAATATATTTTTATTGGACAAACATATTTAACTGAATCGAACAAATTCTATAGTATTTCGACCATTGGCTATGATACACAGACGGACTTATTTTAAATTGATATAGATCTTAATATATAATATATATATGGACAGAATTGTTACAAACAAAATGTTTCAATTATCACAAACATTAAAATCGTTATTCTAAAATATATGAAATGTGGCCATAGTTAAAAAAACAGATTTCCTTACTCACCTAAAATGGCAACTTATCGTTTATTTGCATCCGAGGAAAATTTTGCATGATTTGTCAAATAAAAAAAGATGGGTAGAAAGAGATACATACATACATATCATTACGCCAAGTCCCTAACTGGGTAGGCAGAGAGTATACAGCGCCAATGTAGAAAGAGATGCCAATAATAATGTTGTCATAAACTCATTTCAATAAAAATATTGCTTGAACTGTACCTAAAGGGATGATGCGGAATCCTAAAGGACGTTGCTCATTACACAGGCTGTTATTATTATTAAAACTAAAATAATACGCTATATACAAAAGGCCGTTACGAAATAAATCTTAAAAATACCTTTACAGGCTAAACATTTACAATTTTACATTAATTTGATGACTGCGTCGTTTTCATTTACGTATCAAAGGCATGTCCAATTTTCAACCATAATTGTTGATATAACCACTACAAAATTCAACTCTGTTGTAATCGTATAAGGAGCAGATTGGATTGCCATTTAATAAACACAATGTAGAAAGTTTACTTAGTGTTATTTTTATAGTGTGAAATGTCTGAAATTGGCAATTTTCAGTGTTAATTTCTTAGCAGTAAATTTCAATTTACGTTGTAGTTCGTACAAATCCATTGCAAGATAGTTTTTATGCCTTCATAAGTAAAAAGTCTCACGTCTATAATCCAGTATAGCTGCCAATTATAGGTTAAGTACGATAGAAAGTTGTTTGACGTGAACAGCGTCATCTTTATCAAAAATTTAGATTCTCTGCCGCGTGCGACAGGGTAATTGTAAATCAGGTTTGCGATGGTCCATCTAGAGGTCTGAACCTAACAAATCCGTCTTGAGCAACCAACATGCTATTACCATCGCTTTCGGGATGGATCTCGTCTTGGGGTTGGGAATAGGACGCCTCGTAACTACAGTTCCTGGGAGCCGGCTGAGGAGTGCCGGCTAATGCACACGGGTAGCTCCTCTCATTGGGGTCTTCAGAAAACCCATACAGCTCCGTAGATTTGGGTCTGTCAGGAAAGCCGTTGCATTTCCCACGCTTTTGACTCCCACTTGAGTTAACCATCGAAGTTGAAGGGGAATTCCTGCGCTGAGACCCTCTAATCTGCTGGCATGGACCCTCATAGCCTCTATTAGGGTTTAAGGTCTGGATACCAGACGCGTGGTAAGACGCATTCTCCGTATTATAGTTGCCATATTCGTCTGGCAAATGCGGTTGGTGGTAGTGGTGGCTCATTGAGGGGTCGTAACCCATGGTCATGCAATTTTGGACGTTTTTGTTTTTTACCCTGTGCTTTTTGCGAGGATTACTATTGGTTCTCGACGACACTCTATCATAGGACATGTGTTTAAAGTTGTGTGAACTCCTATTAGAGCCACCGTTGTAATTCTGGTTCTTAATATCCCTGATAAAGTCACTATTGCTGCCGTATTGGATAACATTGTACTCGTGGTCTAGAGGATCGTCGCCTTGCAACGACTGGATCGCGGGATCGCAGTTGGAATAGTGGTCATCGGACGCTGATTCAATTCCATTGTAGCCTATATTGGGGTGATGTTTGATCAAATGGTTGGTGACGCCCTGACTGGAGTTAGCATTACTGGACTCTGTGGAACTGCTGTGGCCAGCATTTGCTATGGAGCTGTGGCCAGAGTAATTCTCCGTTCCCGAGTTGTTATCACAGACACCAGTCAGTGTGTTGAGTTGGAACCGCTGATGTTCAATGGCTGGGCCGCAGCACGGGTCAGGTACGTTGGGATGGTGGCCGGCAGTCTCGTAAATAGGTTTCCCTGTCCTCAGCGTGTATGTGTGCAGGTTTGTGTTTGTGTTGCAAATAGCTGGGTAGTCTGATTCGAATTGTTCGTTGCTCGAGCCGGCAGCGCATGCGAACAGGCCCAACCCAGGGATCTTATGCCCGTCGGCCTTCTCGTGCTGCAGGGCAACGATACCGACTTTCAGACTTATCACCCACGAAATAAGAGCCACAATGCTGATCTCTATGAGCCGCAGCGAGAACTGGTAGCCCCATTGCAGCCAGTTAAACTTAGTCATGTTGACTTGGTTTATGCCGAATATTCCGTAAATCTGCAGCGTTGCCATTAAAACGAACAGCAGAGCCGTCGCCAGATTTATATGTATCGCTTGATACAAATTCTGGAAACCATTAATGTACGTATGGCTCTTCTTCTGAAGAACTGTTTTAAGCGTTTTATACACGTATAGGTAGCACAGACCTAATGTGAGACACGCCATGATAAATATAATTTGACAAGTAAGGCCTAATACCCTCTTTTCGACACCTTGCGACGTCCTATACATTGTATTACTACTCTCGAAGATATGCAACATTATACACGATAGAATATGTAGACTGCCGCCAATGATAATGGTCCTCGAACGTAGCAAAAAGGAACAGCAATTGTTTTTAAAATTAATACTATTGGTCAGGAGAAACAATATAGTACACGCGAAAGCAATGCTTAGGAAAATTTCTGGAACGTGCAGCAGAATTTCGCTTATGAATACTGGTAAGGAGTTGTTAATATTATAAGGGTCATAGCACATGTAAAATATCCTCATTAGGCAGACAAAGACGAGGATCAAATGCAAGATAATAAAGTAGTATTGAGTGAATAAATGTGTGAACTTATTGTAGCATATGATCTTGAAGATTGAATACACCGCAAGGATGGTGAACATGATGGTGGCTAGGTAGATGTGTACGTTCCAGGCGAAGGGCCACGTGGCTCCCGGCCTTTGCACGGGCCCGCTGCCTTTGTCCTGCTTAAGGATCTTTTTATCAGAATTAACATTAGCTAAATTGTGATACCGTTCAGTACTCATCTCTGGATCTTTTAGTTCGAAGCCAATTGTAGTAGCTGGGGTGTAATCGTCTTGCCTACTGCCATTTCTATCTTTATTAGTGGCGTATTGTAAATTCCTTCTAGTATTAGTCTCGCCATTTTGGTCTACTATAAGGGGTCTATCTAGATTGTTCATTTCAGGGTCTAAAACGGCTAGGACCCCTTCAGTAGACGTGTCCTTATTGGAATCGCTGAGCGTAACGCTGGCGTCTTTTGTGATAAAAATATCACTTTTGGAAGTCTTCTCGGGCGTGTGTTGGGGCTTTGCGGTAACGGTCCGCAGGAGGACGTCGGGAATGTCCTCTTTCCTCCCGTTAGATCCGGACAGGATCCGCGAGATGGTCGGGATGTTGAGCGAGTTCGGCACGAAGTCGGTAAAGTTCGCCTGGTCCGTCCCGTGTTTGATGTCGCTGTCTAGTTCCTCGGGCTGGAAAAGAAAGGGTTGTTAAAGACTACGTTTAAGCTGTGGAATGAACTCCCCGTTGAGGTTTCCTTAGGGAGTACAATATTAACCTATGATTTTTAAAAAAAGATGGTGTAAGCGTCGATTACCTCTAACCATAAGGGACAAAATAAGGTTGACAGATTGCCACTCGTAAAAAAAGTCTTCGAATTTATTTTCAAACGTATGCAGGTTTCCTCTCGATTTTTCCCTGCACCGTAGAACTCATTGGTACAGTCGGGATTCGCACATACTACGAGAATGTCGGTCAAAGTACCTTAAAGCTCGGGGTATTGAGAGCTTTCTTCTTCTGTGTCTCAATTCCTGGAGGAGGCTGCGGGGGCGCAGGTGGAGGTGCTGGCACCTGGGGCGAAGACATCTCCTGAAAATGTGCAAGAGGTTCACAATTAACAAGGTGTTTTAACCTTTCCATGCATTTGGATATGAAATTTCGATCATCTCCTGATCTTCTGTCTGAAAGAGATTAAGGATATAAATAAATCTAACTTGACTTAATATAAAAACGCTGTTAATTTATATGACCCTAGCGGTCCGTCCCGGCTTCGTACGGGTGGACATTAGATTTTGTTTATAAAAGAGAATATAGCCTATGTCACTCAGGGTGAATGTAGCTTTCCAATGGTGAGAAAAATCCAAAGAATGTTTCAAATCGGTCCAGTAGTTTCGGAGCCTATTCAATACAAACAAACAATCAAATCTTAAAAAATATATAATATATCCTCACGCCTTCCCACAAGGGTCCAAGAAGGGGTAGGCAGAGGTGTACAGGTAATACCCACACACCTACTTTCCGCCAGAGGTATATTAGGTGCCAACGTGACAGATGGCGAGTTCATCGCCGTTACTCAAGCACGACTATACTAATCGCCTTTGAATTTCTTCTCAGACGTATGCAGGTTTCCTCTCGATGTTTTCCTTCACCGTAAAGCTCGTGGTGTGACTAATCACTGTACTTAAGTTCAGAAAAACTCATTGGTACAGTAGGGATTCGAACTTGCGACCTTTGCGTCGCAGGTAACTGCTCGAACCACTCGGCCACCACGGCTCTTAACAACCAACCGTAAAAGATATTGAAATTTAAAGTTAATCATCAGAATTGCCTAATTTTTTTTTGTAATTTGTGCAAATATAATTTTGTGTAACAGATAAACAAATCAACACCAATAATGCAGACAAACAAACTGCATCCAAGTAGACGATTGTAGATAAAAAGGAATAGGGTTGTACAAAGTACTTATTTTAGTCGTAATCTCAGAAAATAGACCCGTTCTAGAAGTTGTCGGTTATTGTGAATCCTCAAGACTTAGAAATAAAACAAATAGCTCCAAATTGGGTAATGTTAACCTTAAAACATAGATAAGGCTTCAGAAAATAAATTATATACAAAATTACATAAAACTATAAAAACGCAGTTAGATTCTACAAGAATAACTTTACCGTAAAAGCAGTTTTTAATGCGAAAATAAGGTAAGAAAACTTTCTTCTTGGAATGTATTTTTATGTATTCATTTTTCAGTTTTTTTCACTTGCTTGTCATTTTAAGACACCCTATAAATTGCAATTATGTTGCAGATTTAGCAAAAACTCTGTTTCTTCAATTTTCCAACGAGTCGAGGGTATTGTCAGAATTACTAGAAAAATACATAGTTAAAAGGTCATAAAGTAATTAACGGCGAATTTCACAAGAAGATATCTATACATATTCTAGTAAATAATAATAAAAAGTAATATAAATGTACCTGGCCAGGTGGTCTGATTGGAATCCTCTCGTACCCCGGCCCGAGAGAGGGCGGGGGGATAGGCCTCCGGTTGAGATAGTTATTCCCGTCTGCGTTAGTGCCTGGAAAATAAAAAAGGGAATCGTTAAAATAAAGTATTTTATACATGAGATTGAGTAAAAGAGGAGTACGGTCCAACTACACAGATATATGATTGTACAATCATGTATGGAGAGAGACAATTCCATAAACCTGGTCTCAGACTAGGCAAAGCGTGTAAAATAAAGCCTATTTGAATATGATATATATATCTCATCCTATTTATCTTACTCTTATTAATGCGAAAGTTGGTGATACTCAATCACGCCAGAACTGCTAAGCGGAATTAGATGAAATTTGACACAGAGATAGATCATTAGCTAGTTGAACAAGATATGCTTTATTCCAGAAATAAAAACTATTTATTTATTTATTTATTTATTTATTTCAATAAAAACATAAGTTAACAGCCCTGAGCCAAAACACTTACATTTTAAATATTTACATTTGCAGTTACTTATTATTTATAATTATACTCGAAGAAAGAATAAAATTTAAACAAACAATAAACTTATGTACTATTTAATAATTTTAAAATGCAACAGCTAATTTTAGAAGGGCGATCATGGAAGATATCCAGGTCCGTGTGCTGAGCGAGTAGCGAGTTGTATCGAGTATTAGATATATAGATAGAACGCGGGCGAAACCGCGCGGGATAGCTGGTATGAATAAATTGTTGAAAACATAGATAGCAATACATATCCAAATCTAAAGTACAGATATTCAGTATTCAAATATCCTTTGGGATTCGAACCTGCGACGTCGGGCTTCGCATTCATGTACCTCCAACCAGGTCACAACGGATCACCCGATCCGTTGATCAAATGAAATTGAGCCCGTATTCCCACCTAACTGGAGAGTCATATGAGGTTACCAGAATACAAGGAATGGCTACTATCCTTTCACAGCAAACTAGCAGCACGAACGAAGTTATTTTAGAGTATACTTTCGAAACTTTTGAAACTAAATGGTGTTAAATGTAGGCATTTAGACCGTGGTAGACTTTCACCGTTTACAAGAATGATTGATGACTGTAAGAACGTATGAACGCTTGCAAAAACATAATGATTTCTCCACATTTCAAATGACAAAGTCTAAGTTATTCCCTAAAAATGGCTCAAGATTTCTCTTCTCCTGGTAATTTATATTCAATATGAGACGTTCAATAAGTGTACCTTGTGTCTCTTACGTTGAATAAAATATTTAGAATTTTGACCACCAAGTTGGCTAACAGGCCTGACTAATGGAATGTGGTTCTCCTGAGGACGCTAGCGACACCAAAGTAGTAGCAATTATTTTGCAACCTTACGAAAATCTTTTCAGACCCTTCCTCAAAACTCCATGCTCTCTTTTTAAAACCTCAGTGGAAAGGTAATTCCTCAACCTAAGCGTCCGCGGAAGGAAACTTCTTACTTACTTACTTAGAAAGATATTTTTCATGAGAAGAGTGAGCATCCACATAGAAATTGTCTCTTTAAAAGGTTCTGAAATACACTTCTCATCAGAAAAATCGAAACACCTTGTGAGTTAGACTGTGTAATAGTAAATAAGTAAATATTATTCACTATTAAACGACATTTTACATATTATATTCATATGAATATACACATTTTTCTGATACTTACAGAACAAACGTGTTTCGATTTTTCTGATGAAAAGTATATTTTGGGTGAAAAACTCGGCCTGACTGCCATATTAAAAATATACTAAAATGTATGTACACACGTAGAGTATATAATATGTGAAAAAGCAGGTTTTAGCAAAATGGGTAAGGCCGGCGACATTAATTATTGCTGATTTATGGGCAGGGGTGGGGCGGAAGGTTCCTAATTTCGTTACGAGACGCTTGTATAACGTTTTCGTAAAATATTACTTGTACTTTTACTGTACCATATTTATATATGAGAAGAAGTAGTTTAGTATGAGAAAGTTGCATTGTTAAGCCACCATTTTGAACGAGAAATGTGTTAATACTAATTTCGGTTGCTGTTCTTTCTTTACCGACTTCCAAAAAAGTTGGTTTATAATTCGATTATATGTATATATATCCTCACGCCTTCCCACAAGGGTTCCCGAAGAGGTAGGCAGAGGTATATAGGTAAATACCCACACACCCACTTTCCGCCAGAGGTATATTAGGTACCAACGTGACAGACAGATGGCGAGTCCATCGCCGTTATTCAAGCACGACTATACATACGCCTTTTGAATTTCTTCTCAGACGTATGCAGGTTACGTAATGTTATATAATTAGATCAATGTAGAATAATACCTCTAAGCGTCGGCTTATCGGCGAATGGGTTCCTATACTCTGGCGGGAGGGGCGGCGTGAAGAAGGCTCTGCCGGGCGGCGCGTACGACGGAACCGCGCCGCCCCCGCCCACGCCGGCGAGCAGGGCGGCGCCATGGTGCTGCGGAGGTCTGAAACAACCGAGATAAGAATATTAATTAAGGCCGTCTGGTCTAGTGGTTTGAGCTCAGAGAAACTAGAGGTCGCGGGTTTGGATCCCGCTGCGGGCAGATATTTGTCTAGTTACCATAACACAAGCGTTGCTTAATTTGGGGTTATGTTAAATTGTCCCAAGGTATTTATTATTATTTACTTATTATAATATTTATGAAAATTATTTGACTGAATTATAATACCTAATGAAATTGTTATAACTATATGTCTACACATTCGTTCGTTGGGGAACAATAATCAAACCTTGAACACAGTCACAGCGCCACATATCGGATCCAATTGTGAATCTAACTAACCCTTCCAGGAATATGTGCATATACAAAAATAACGAAGAGGACCTCTTGTCTACTTAAGGAATTAGTTCTTTAATTCTTTAACGGGGTAGGCACAGAGTAATGCGCCAGTTCTCTCTAGACTTACATACCTCTTTCGCATCGTCCATATCTTCTTACATGCTCGCCGGCTTTGAATCTCACAAGTGTCCAGTTTTGAAGGAAAATCTTTGGTAAATAGTGCTTTGTCTGCTTCGGCTTAAAGTTGCAAACGCATACTTATACCTGACCGAGACAGGTTCGGATCCTCAGCAATACACTCAGACACACTTGGAGTGGCGTGGTAAGCTGAGAGGAAAGGAGGCAGAGACGTTGTGGTCACGTTGCACGTCATTGCCTACGTCATTGCCTACGTCATTGCCTACGTCATTGTTCTAGTCATGAGCGAGAGAGGCTCGCCACATACAAGCGTGGAGAGTCCTTGGGGCGTGAGCAGCGATAGTCCGGTCGAGATAGAGTACCATAGTCGAAACTATACGGTTAACCGATTACAAACTATCAAAATAGAAAATGATTTTTCCACTAACAGAAGCTTAGCTACAACGTTTTTCTAGAGAAAATGTATTAAAGCATATACGAGAGTCGTAACTAGATAAGTTATCTTCGGATAAATACGTCTGGCCGAGAAGCCTTCAATACTATTGTAACTAGATAAGGGCAAAAGGTAGCATTCGTTTATTTCTCTGGTCCGTCTGTTAGATATATTTATTTCAAGAAGGCTTATTCACATACTAGTTATGCCCCTCGCGTTTCACACGCGTGAAATCAGAGTTCGTTGGTATTTACTTTTTCAAAATAAAAATATTTTGTGTTTTGTGTTTGTTAGTGATTAGTCACACCACAAGCTTTACGGTGAAGGAAAACATCGAGAGGAAACCTGCCTACGTCTGAGAAGAAATTCAAAGGCGTATGTATAGTCGTGCTTGAGTAACGGCGATGGACTCGCCATCTGTCACGTTGGCACCTAATTTACCTCTGGCGGCTTTCCGCCAGAGGTAAATTAGGTGGGTATTACCTATACACCTCTGCCTACCCCTTCGGGGACCCTTGTGGGAAGGCATGAGGATATAAAATATTTTATTCAGCTTAAATGACACAGGGTAAACTTTTTAAACGTCACATATAGTAAGATACATAGATATCACCACGCCGAGTCCCTAACAGAGTAGGCAGAGAGAATAGAGCCCTAGTTTTCTCTAGACATACGTACCTCTTTCGTTTCGTCCATATTCATCAGTCTGTTCATACATGCTTCATAAGATAAAAAGATATTACATAAACCAGCTTTTAATCTATTCTATGGCAATGGACTCGCCATCTGTCATGTTGGCATCTAAAATCTCTGGTGGAAAGTGGGTGTGTGTACTGCCTATACACCTCTGCCTACGCCTCCGGGTAGGCGTGATAATATGATCTATCTCTGTGCTAATTTCATTGAATATCGTTCATTCGTTCTGGCTTGATTGACTTGTAGTATTTTCATAAACTTTCACATTTATAAAATTTCTATTAGTTACTCTCATTCTAGTACTTTTTTCGTTTCTCAAAGACGAGGTGACCTCGTCTTTAAATAAGCATTTAGGGACCTGACCTGAATTCGCGCGTTCATCTGAAAACTAAATTATTTACTTTGACGCAGATAATCCTACGAGTGAAGTCGGCGGCAAAAGTCGTTGAACTTGATCGTATCGCCATTTTAACTTGACCCACTAAATCGTGCATTTGTTAAGGGAACCCAGGTCTGTTTTTGAAGCCGTAGTCGCGTATGGAAATGACAAAAATTGGCATTTTGCCCATAGTCCGGCTATTCCGTTGGCATTATTTTCTGTGCGCAAACCGCATTTTAATGAACCACGGGAAAAAAACGGCAAACGACCATTATCGCAAACCAATAACGTTGGGTTTTTCGTTTTGTAATTTCAGAAGGACTTTCCAAACTGATTTTGAGCTGAGTTACACACGAATATGTAAATTTCATTGTTCGAAATTGTCGAAAAATATTTTTGAACGTTCGAAAATATACCTTTACGCCTTCCCACAAAGGATAGGCGGAGGTGTAATAACGGCTTTTATAAACCGGTGATATTTTAAAATGCTAAATTGACAGAGCAATGTAAAATTTATATTATAAGTACGAAAGCAAAAATGTACTATGGACGCGTAGTTATTTACACTACGCGACGACAGATGGCGCTAGCAGTCAAGAAAAGAAAAAGACAAAAATAAACTCAATAATATAATTATTAAGCGACTATTTAGCAGAAAACCTAAACATATATACTTAAAGTGATTATTATTTGAATAGAAAACTTAATAAAATATACGGGTAAATAAAATAAGGTTAAATGTTTCATAAATAGTTTACGCTATTCGCCGCTTGATGTCACTGTAAGAAGGTTAGTTAAGAATGTTGAACATATAGGTTTAAATAGCGATTTTTTTAAATATAGCTATATATAGCTGTTTTATATACGTAATTAAGATTACAGTCGTGTAAAACATCCCTGGTGGCAGAGTGGTTAGACTAGTTGCCTCCAACACTAAGATTGCAAGTTCGAATCCGTTGTAACAATGAGAGTAAAACAAAACGGATAAGTTCCTGAGAGAAGTGCATTCAAACAAACAAAACTGCATATTTATATTATATTAGATTATCGTACCGTGAGTTTTTCTTAACTTAAGTACAGTGATTAGTCACACCACGAGCTTTACGGTGAAGGAAAACATCGAGAGGAAACCTGCATACGTCTGAGGAGCAATTCAAAGGCGTATGTATAGTCGTGCTTGAGTAACGGCGATGGACTCGCCATCTGTCACGTTGGCACCTAATATACCTCTGGCGGAAAAGTGGGTGTGTCGGTATTACCTATACACCTCTGCCTACCCCTTCGGGGACCCTTGTGGGAAGGCGTGAGGATATATTATTATATTATTATTATTATTAGATTATCGTATTCAAATATTTAGACAAAGCGAAAGACGTATGTAAGTCTCTACTCTCCCTGCCTACCCAGTGGTGTGATGATATGTATATAATGATCGTATACTCAATTAAAGAGTAAAGTGAGATTCAAACACATTGTTGAAGGCTACGAGATATAGAGCTATAGAGGCACGTTACACAAGGAGGGAATAATGAAATTTTGGTGTGCCCAGTTCCCTATATGGATTTATGTGTACACTTTGACAGCCAGTATTAGTGCTTCAATCTTGCTTAGGGCCTAATGCCCTGCCAATCAAGGGCTGGGCATCAAGTAAACCGTGACCGGCTCTTTTTGCGAATTGTTAACGATTTTTAAATCCCGTGACGTGTTTTGTTGTTGGTATTTACAGATGGCCTTTACTCAATGGAGCTCAACAGACTCATAGCTTACAAAATTTATCGGACGCAATTGCATAAAATACCAGACCAGCTCTCGCTCGCGATCCAGCAACGCCCTAAGCCGAGGTCCGTGCCCCACAGGGGGTGCCCTTAACTGTGTTGCTTAGCACTAAAGTGCCTGGCTGGAGGCCTAGGTCTCGCCTTTGCCCGGTTAAGTAGCAAAAGTTCCCGGAACTCAGGCTACGGGAGAAAATACAAAAAAAAATCGGACGCAATTGTTAGTACAAAATGACAGAACAATATATCATCATCCAGTGAATTTTCAATCTTCATTTAAAAGTGTTACGTTGGTTTGGGTTCGTTTCGAAAACTCGAAAGGTTCCGCAACGATTGAGTTGAAAATTTGAAGGATTGTTTTCATCTATTCTTTGCGTCAGTAAAAGTTTTCAAACAGTCATTCACATCAATACGTACAGCTAAAGAGTCTGCCTCATGGCATATATATGGTGGCATCTGCGTGCGCAATCTTTACCCTCGACCACCACGGATTTGCACAGGAAATCTACACCCAAACTTCAAAAAAAAAAAAAACAATTGTGAAATCGAGAATCGTGAACCCTGACATCAGCGTGTAACGAAGCCGTTGACGCAATAACGCAAATCGTACTTAACAGAGACACGAATCACGAACTATCGTGGACTTAATCTTTTTCGCAACAGTCACGGCCAGTCCTTGCTTGGGAACTCGTTGGGAGCAAGTGGGTGTTGGGGCCTGTATTTATGTACTAGGCACTGCGTTTATTATTATGCATAGTAAGTAACACATGTATAAATACTGATGACACAGAGATACAATGCGAAAGTGTATACAAGAAGAGGCAGTGGAAGTCTGTGACGAAGTGGCATGAATGAGGGTGTGATTGAAAAGATGAAGAAAGGTATGTTACGTTGGTTTGGACATAAAGATATACAAAAAAAGTATGTGCAAAGAAGAGGCAGAGGAAGATCGCGTTTCAACTAACCTAGATCAAATCAATCGGACGCAACAGGACAGGAACGTCAGGATTACTTGAAACCGACGAGCATGTATGAAGAGACTGATGAATGTGAACGAAGCGAAAGAGATATGTAAGTCTAGAGAGAGAACTGGCGCTCTACTCTCTCTGCCTATGCCATTAGGGATTCTGCGAGATAATGTGCATGTATGTACGTATTTATTTTAATAATATATTATACTTAATATTATAAAGTTAATATTATAAAGCTGAAGATTTTTTTTGTTTGAATGCGCTGATCTCAGGAACTACTGGTTGGAATTGAAAAATTATTTTTGTGTTGGATAGTCCATTTCTCTAGGAAGGCTTTGGGCTATGAAACATCACGCTACGACTAATAGGAGCGGAGCATAAATGAAAAATGTTCCGTGTGACCGCGTGGTATAGTGACTTTGGGCAGCATTTTTGGATCTATATTTTGGTTTATTGGTATATCTTGGATATGTATTTGCGAAAACCACATCTAAATTGGATGAGCCATTTCTGAGATTGGTGTGCACAAACACACGCAAAAATTCTGACAATTATTATTTGGAATGCTATTTGCGTTGATAAAGGTCCCAATCATATTTTTCCTCATATATATCTTCCGTACAGACAGCGATCCGATACAATATTGTGTGTATTGATTATTCTGAGACACATAGCCACCGATTCAATTATACGTATAATAAATAAATAAATTAAATCTAAATAACATTGCTATAATAATAACAGCCGGAAGCGTTTCCATCAAAAACGATCGGTTCCGGAAGCCGACGCTCAATCAATGCCTGGCGATCGTACAACTTTCCGCCGAGTGCTAACTTTAAATGGGAATTCGGATGAAATATTGGAATTCACCGGTGTTAAGCTCGATACACATCTAAAATGTCGACTGACGTGAGGTATAGTGCACAAATGTTTACAGTACAGCAAGTCTTTAAGCGACTCGTATAGATAGTGCCATCCACGAAGACGCGCCCCACTATTCTTCCCTATAGTTTATAGTGTAAGTGTGCAACCTTCCGCTGATGTTTGAGTATTATCGGTACACACTGATTACCTATGAGTACACACTACAATTAATAGATTCGGGTCATACTCCCCGCGACCCCCTCGACTAGAAATGGTGGGGCGCGTCTTCATGGATGGCATTATCTATAGATCGATACACATACTCTTGCACCAGACAAATCCACGTCATTCATCAATCATAACCATGAAATGAATATCACAATTTCAAAATAAACGTTTAGATTTATTTATTAAGATATTCATTATCATATTATTATTACCCCGTGTACGTCACGAGGTAGGTGGAGTGATAAGAACGCCAGTGCTTCTTAGACTTACAGACTTTCGCACTTATCAGTCCCTTCATACATGCCATCCACGTGCCCCACTATTCTTCCCTAGAGTTCCTAGTGTAAGTGTGCAACCTTCCAACACTGATTACCTATGAGTGCACACGCACACTACAATTTCTAGACTCGGGTCATACTCTCCGCAACCCGCGACCCCCTCGACTAGAAATTGGTGGGGCGCGTCTTCTTGGATGACACTATCTCTAATATTTTTTTGGGACTGTATTGATTGAATACCAATTCGTATCTTAATATCTGTTGGTATTTTACGTGCTGTCACTGGAGTCCTTAAAAGCTGTAGGTACAATTTTCAAGCCAGTCAGGTACTGAGTTTTTTTTTGTACTGTGTCAAGATTGTCAATAAAATAAAGGTGGTCTACGAAAGGAAACAAATTAAAGACTTTTTATGTTGTGAAGACATCCATACACTAGGAAATAGAAAAAGTTTTATTCACCTATGTTTTGTTTTTGAATCTATTCAATACCTAGTTATAAGTGTCACGCAATCGCCTCTATTTATGATAGTGTAAGTAATGTGTTTTAAAGATTAAGCTTATTCTATACTATAATAATAATAATATTTGGACTTGGCTCACGAGATTGTCAGCATTTGGGATGTGGACTCTGTAGTCATTGTGCCGATAGTAATAACGGCCAATGGCCTAATGGCAAAGAGCCTCGACCAACACCTCAAGAGGCTCGTTAGACAGTTGGATCAAGTGCCTGATGCAGAAAGCAGTTCTGCTCGAAACGGCACGTATTGTGAGGAGATTTCTTTTTCTGGGACCCTAACCACCGGTACCTTGGACCCTGATCCCGATACCGGTGGGCCCCTATCTTAATATATATAAATTACGTGTCACGTTGTTTGTCCGCGATGGATTCCTAAACTACTTAACCGATTTCAATTAAATTTGCACACCGTGTGCAGTTTGATCCAACTTAAAAGATAGGATAGCTTACGCGATATGCGCGATACGCGATAGGTGGCGCTGCGATCGTGTTTCAGGAAGTTTAACTCTTGCACCCGGGCGAAGCTGGGCGGGACAGCTAGTATTTTATATTTTTAAATATGTTTTCCTCACGCCTCCCAATAAGGGTCCCCGAAGGGGTAGGCCTTTGAATTGTATGCAGAACGTATGCAGGTTTCCTCTCGATGTTTTCCTTCACCGTAAAGTTCGTGGTGTGACTAATCACTGTACTTAAGTTCAGAAAAAAACATTGGTACAGTTGGGATTCGAACTTGCGATTTTTGTGTCGCAGGCAACTACTCGAACTAATAGGCCACCACGGCTCTATATTTTATACTTATATCTAATATAAAAATGAAAAAATATATATCCCTGTAAAAACACGACTTCTAAGGCTCTACCAGAATTCCGGCGATTCCTAGTAACATTAGCATATTTTACACGGGCGAAACTGCGCGGCACAGTAAGTAGTCTGAAAAATATGCTTTTATTAAACTGAAATATTCAATTGTGAATCAAAAGTTTTCTGATTGAAATAGACAAGTTATTGCGACGTTCTTCATGCTTGTATAGTTAAGAATTTAAATTGGTTTTGCTTTAATTCACAAAAGTTTAAATTTTCACAAAAAAATCCCTCGGAATTTGAACTTTTCGAATTTTCACATATAAAGCTATTGACTCCACTCATATGGGTTTTTCATACTGGAAAATAGTTTTAATAAATAATCGAAGCACGTTTGATACTTGAATTTTATTACGATCTAGTAATTGTAATGTTAATAATATGCATGAATGAATGAATGAATGAATTTGTATATCTTGGAAGCATGTTCACACGAGATGGAAAGTATGAAAAAGATATTGAAAGAAGGATAACTGCCGGAAATAAGGTGAATGGAGCCATGTCGGCGTTGATGGGCAGTAAAAGTCTGAGCAAGAATGCTCGAGTTGCTGTCCACAACGCGATATTGGTACCTACCTTATTGTATGGCAGCGAATCCTGGGTATGTCAGAGGAAGTATGAGAATAGCTCGCTCGAAGAGATCGCATCTCGACTGCTGAATGCAGTAGAGATGCGATCTCTTCGAAAAATGTGCGGCGTAACGATATTAGATCGAATCCGCAATGAAGAGATTCGCAAATCAACTGGCGTGAATGAGGGCGTGATTGTAGAGATGAAGAAAGGCATGTTACGTTGGTTTGGACACATAGAAAGGATGAGTGAAGAAAGATTGACGAAACAGATATACAAAGCAAAAGTGTGTGCAAGAAAAGGCAGAGTAAGGCCACGTTCCAACTACCTGGATCAAATAGATCGGACTCTGAAGGTCGGGAACGTTAAGAGTAGTCGAAACCGACGAGCATGTATGAAGAGACTGATGAATGTGGACGAAGCGAAAGAGGTATGTAAGTCTAGAGAGAACTGGCACTCTCTGCCTACCCCGTTAGGGGCTTGGCGTGATGATATGCATGTAATAATATGCAAAACTGTTTGCATTTGCGAAGCACAACTATGAAAGTCTTTGAATTTCTTCTCAAACGAATGTAGGTTTCAACAGCAAATAGTAACAAACGCACCCAATAATCACATCAGAAAAAGGAACTACCTTCTTTGCTCTTCTTACCTTATGCAGATCATGTATTGAGAGGCTAGCTGTGTTGGCAGCATAAGGGAGGGTTGGTAATATAGTTGCTACATGAATATTTGTAGAGTTCAGAAATTACATTGGGACAGACCGGTCTCAACCCGGTAATCTCGATTTTGATACGTCAACATAAACCACTCAGTCACCATGGCATTGTGCGTATATTTCTGAATTAGATGAACAATTTTGATTTGGTCGACCCAAATCGAAAAGGGTTGGTAATACTCAAGTATTGCGTAAAAATCAATAATTCGATCACTCGACACGGTGAAACGTTAATCAAATGTCAAGTGCCAAGGGTCCATGGCGTCCTTCGTGGGAGGGCGCATTTTGAGAGTACAAGGTACCCCATTTAAAACCCGATATTGAGTTACGTATAAAATCGGAGACTAGTATCGTTTTCACTGCGGCGAAAATATAAAATCTCCGTGGGTGTCATCGTCTGTTGAATTATAATGGTTTCGGCAGTATAACCGGCAGGTTACCGTTTAAAAATATACGAAATTGAAGGAAATATTATTTTTTTCAAAGTATTATCAAGAACCTAGCATAGTACATAACTACATACATACATACATATCATCACGCCGAGTCCCTAACAGAAGGAATAGAGCGCCAGTTCCCTCTAGATTTAGATACCTCTTTCACTCCGTCCACATTCATAATTCTCTTCATACATGCTCATCGGTTTCGAGTACCGAGTGTCCGATTGATTTGTAGGTAGTTGGAACGTGGTCTTCTTGCACACACTTTCGCTTTGCATATCTGTTTCGGAAATTTTTCTTCAGTCATCCTTTCTATATGTCCAAAACAACGTAACATACCTTTGTTCATCTTTAAAGTTTTAATAAGAAGCATGACGATCCAATCATGGTCGTTGCAAAACGTCAAAAGATTGTAGGGCACCAGCTCTTGGCGCAACAAGCTTCCATAGATTAAATTGTACGCGGATGAAACCACGTGGTTTATCTAATACATTATTTAGAACAGAATAAAGAACTTCTTGATGACTCTCACAGTATGCTTATTTATAGATAGCGCGGGTCAGATGCCAGTCGCTTAGTGGGTTAGATCAGGGATAACGCAATGAAGTGAGCATAGTACTTTAAAATTTAATAATTCTACACATCAACAATATAATTTATATATATATATTTAACAATATAATGATTTGATTTCTACACGCCTTCACTCATCGGTCCCGAAGGGGTAGGCACACACTCGCCAAAGATATATTTCTGGTACCAACGTGACAAATGGCGAGTCCATCGCCGTTACTCAAGCACGACTATACATACGCATTTTCTTCTCAAGCGTTTGCATGTTTGCTCTCGATGTTTTCTTTGAGCGTAAAGCTCGTGTTGTGACTAATCACTGTAATCAAGTTTAGAAAAACTCATTCGGGATTCGAACTTGCAATCTTTGTGCTGCGTGCAACTAATTCTTCGTCAATTCAATTGAGACATGTTTACGACAACACCTGGAAACTTTAGATCTCTCTATCGTCGGATGAAAATTACAAATTTTCCTCTGCCAATGGGAATGGCTGCGAAATAATTCGTGGATTTAGTGTTCATCTTGCGACTAATCGTCGACAATGAAAAAGGGAGATGACTTATTTACGGCGTGTTTTACGATACCACGTAGCGCGCAGAACAGGGTTGGCACGCAGGGATGTCAGAATTAAAATAGATATACAATTGTGTCGTGCTGGCAGAACTTGTGGTTCGAATCTCAACTGTATGAATGAATTTTATTCAAAACTTAAGTACAGTAATAATCACACTGTCAGAACAACACGTGTATATAGTCTTGTTTGAGGAATAGCGATTGACTCGCCACCTGTCACGTTGACACTTAAAATATATTTGAATTGAAATATACGAAGCGGTTTCTGTAGCAGCCCTACGAAACGAATCAAACTTTTTACGTTACCTATTTTAGTTCAGATGCCAACCCTTACGGTTTACGATGATGGTTTCATTTGGGGGATTATTGCAGACGAGTCTTGCGGCGTGACGAATTGTCGGTTTTAAAACGGTTACCCAGCATAATGGTTTGCATTGACGTTTATAAAATACTAGCCATTTTCTTTTTAAATAAACTTCATTCTCTAGGGATAAACAAAAATGTCTTCATTAAGGATCCAAAGGAACGTGGTGGCCGAGTGGTTTCATTAGTCGCGTGCAACGCAAAGATTTCTCGTTCGAATCTCCGAATGAGATTTTTTTGAGGAATTTAACAAAAAGTTATCGTTTAGTTTCTAAAATAAAAGTAGCCTAAGTTACTCGTTTTACATCAGTTATCTGCCAGTGAAAGACTCGTTAAAATCGGTCCAGCCGTTTCAGAGGTTATCCTAAACAGACAGACTGACAAAATTAAAAAAAGAAAATTTTGGTTTATGAATCGTGTCATACATCCATATGCATTTGGCAAAAAGCGGTTGTTTTAATACATATTACAAACAGACACTCAAATATTTATTTGTATAGATGTGCAACATACCTAGGCTTTTGGTATGTGGGGTTGCTGTTCGTTTTGAGTATGTCCGCGTTGGGGACGGATGTGGGCAACGCGTGCTCTCTCTCCAGTTCGCTCTCATAGTTCTCTAAGGGCACGTGCTTGCCGGGCAAGGGGTCCACTGAAACAAACAAAATTATTAATAAGTTTATTAATATAATATATTATTAATATATTATTAATATAAAATTATTAATATAAAAAGCCGTGGTGGCCGAGTGGTTCGAGCAGTTGGCTGCGACGCAATGGTCGCAAGTTCGAATCCCGACTGTACCAATGAGTTTTTTCTGAACTTAAGTGCAGTGATTAGTCACACCATGAGCTTTACGGTGAAGGAAAACATCGAGAGGAAACCTGCATACGTCTGAGAAGAAATTCAAAGGCGTATGTATAGTCGTGCTTGAGTAACGGCGATGGACTCGCCATCTATCACGTTGGCACCTAATATACCTCTGGCGGAAAGTGGGTGTGTGGATGATACCTATACACCTCTGCCTACCCCTTCGGGGACCCTTGTGGGAAGGCGTGAGGATATATATTATTAATATAAAATTTAACATATATTCATATCTCCACGCCTTCCCACATGGTTAGCAGTAGTAGGCAGAGGTGTGCAGTACTCACACCGCCCCTACTCGCCGGAGATATATTTTAGGTTATTACAGAACGACTATGCATACGCCTTTGAATCTCTTCTCAGACGTATGCAGGTTTCCTCTCGATGTTTTCCTTCATCGTAAAGCTCGTGGCGTGTCTAATCACTGTACTAAAGTTTAGAAAACTCATTGGTACAGTCGGGATTCGAATTTATATACATATATATTTTTTTATAACAGCTGTATCGAACAAAGGCCAGAATGATAATTTTAAGCAAGGAGGTAGAACTATTTATTTTCCCACAGGCTATCAAATTCAAAGTTCAGTGGAACGAGATAAAACGCATTGTTCTCGACGGCGGGTCAGTGGCGTTGAGTTACTTCGCGTATACACACATATATACTGAGTAATGTACATATGTACCTTCTTATATATTCATCAAGTTCTTTGTGTGACGGCCCCCACAATGACTGCTAATATGTATGTCGTCCACATTCATCAATCTCTTCATTGATGAATGTGGACGACACCAAAGAGGTATGGAAGTGTGGAGAGAACTGGCGCTCTCTCTGCCTACCCCGTTAGGGACTGCAGGATGATATATATCTATAGATTGCCAGTTCCCATCCCGACTTTAACGTACTAAGTTTTTCGAAACTTAGCATGGTTATTAGTCACACCACGAGCTTTTCTGTGGAGGAAAACATCGAGAGGAAACCCGCATACGTATGAGAAGTCATTCAAAGTCATGTATATTCGATGGATTCGCCATCTGTCACGTTGTCACCTAAAATATTTCTCTGGATGTGTGGCTACTATCAACACATCTCTGCCTACCCGTTCGGGGGGACCCTTGCGGGGGGCGTGAAGAAAGACTCGAAGATCGACTCCCACAGGGAGTAGCCAAAAAAGAGCGCTGGTTTTCTCAAGACTTAGATACCTCTATCGCGTCATAATTTATTTTTTAACCGACTTCATAAAGGAGCAGGATTCTCAATTCGACCGTATATATTTTTTATGTTTGTTCGGGGATTACTTTGTTGTTTATGAACCAATTTTGATTAATCTTTTATTTTCATTTAGTGGAATACCTTAATTATATTCTATTAAGACACGTGCCACCCTACATTTAAGATCACAATGCCAAGAAAAAAGGCCAACACATCTTATCGATCGTTCTATATAAAGTTTACACAATGGATTCTGCCAGCAAAGTACAGCCCTACTTTCAAACGAGCGAAAGTGCTGGCAACATTTTATTTTCTTAATTAGATCTGACAGTCGATGCGCGCGAAACGAGGCCAAATGATTTTTAATCTGTACATCAAATTAAAAATGATCGTATCTAGATTTATTCAATTAAAGAACCGATGAATGACTCGCAAAGTGTCCGTTATCGTTTTGCAGTCTTTATCATAAATAAATTGGATTAGGGGTTAGATATATAGTGTTACATATCACGTTGATTTGAAGGGGTAGGCAGAGAGTATAGCGCTAGTTCTCTCTAGACTTACACACCTCCTTCGCTTCGTCCACGTTCATCCATCTCTTTATATATGATCGCCGATTTTCGAGTACAATTTGATTCGGATTATACTTATACTAACCAATATTAAAGTGTGGCAACATTAGTTTTTATAGAAGGGCCAGGACCTTTATCAAGGCGTGGATATTTACCCATTACGTAGAGACCTATTAAAGAGATTTAAAATAGGTAAGAAATACAATTATTTATATCTGTCATAATTTATTATTTAGGTATTATGTATTGGCAAAGGGTATTACAAAATATAAATGAACTAGCTGCCCGCCCCGGCTTCGCACGGGTGCAATATTAATACTAATACTATGTAAAAGATAAAAATGGTTATGGTGGTTTATCCTTTACAGATAATTAAATATTATCGCGGACATTTTTATCGATCATTTTAAGATATACTATTCCGTAGTACATTTAATTGATCTATCTCGTAAGGTTTATCGAGCGTTTGCGATTTAAGCGCACAAAAATATGTTTCTATCATCACACTACAAATCTTTGAATATTTCTTTATTCATTAAACATATAATATAAACCTTCCTCTCTAATCACTGTATGTATTGCTGATAACCGCATTGAAATCCGCGGAATAGCTTAAAAGATCTAAGCGAACAGACAGCGGAAGGGACTTCATTTCAATCGAATTTTTGCAACAAATTAAACGCAAGTGAAGTACGACTCTCTCGCAATTGTTTTCCCAGATGACATTTGTATTTCCCGTCATAATCAATCTATGGTACGCGCTAGTTTTACTTGTTATCAATTTACTTGTAACAATCCTTACTATCCTAACTTATAATTTTATAAATGTGAATGTAAGTTCGTTTGTTACGCTTTAACGTAAAAACTACTTAACCGATCATCATAAAAAATTTTACACATATTCTTGGAGGTATAAGAAGTAACATAGAATACTTTTTATTGAAAAAACAAAAAAAAATTACGAAAGATAAAAATGCCGTCCACGCCGACGAAGTTGCAGGCACAGCTAGCATGCAATAAATATTCTATACGAAGCTAATTGATAAAAAGGCGAATTTCTAATAATCTTGGTTTCCGTTACATGATTGTTATTAATATTGTTTAATATTTGAGCATCATCGATGTTTATGGGTGAAACAATTTAAATTATTATGAAAGTCACAAATAACACTTGGTTAAATGTATAAATAATCGATTACTCATAAAATAATTAAAAACTTTAAATAATAATGAACAGATATTGCTAAGTTTCAAACCAAAAGGAGCTTTAGGTCAAAAGTTTTTTTTAAATATTTATCACCCCCGCATTGTCGTTGAAGGATGGACTATCGTCAAATTCATTCTATCATGCCAAAAATGTTTCATGAAATCCGTTCTTTCCGTCCGTAATTTCAAGTCAATCGGCCTCATAGTTTCTGAGATTTCGTGATGAGTGAGTTCACAAATGGGATCTTCCCAATGGGCCCAGCTTCGCTTGGGTGAAAAAAATAAAAGCCATGGACCCAGTGGCGCCACCTATCGGGTTTAATTGTGAATCTAAACCATTCTCGAAACCACTTGAAGACACACGGAAAATTTTATTAAAATCGGTCCAGCCGTTTACGATTCTATAAAGGACAAACATTCATTTTTATATTTATAGAAGATTAAGTAAAAGAAAAGCCTTATAATAAAGATGCATATTATAAGTATAAAAAATAAACAGGTAACATAAAAACCAATACATATAGTTAAATTATTAGCAAAGCAAAGCGATTAAACGACAAACACAGTACGTTCACGTGTTACCTACGAACATTACAAAAATATAAGAATATATATTGCTTGCAAAAATTACAGAACGGTATTGGATGAAATAAGGCACAGAGATAGATTATTAGCTGAATTAACACAGGATAGGACCGGTGTGTCACAGAGAATACAACAGTTGTCTTCTAGAAGTTATAGTCTTGTGAATATCGTTACAACAGATTTCTTGCCTTATTACCATAAGGGTAAAGAATTGAAAAACATACTTTTACATCACGCCAAGTCCCTAACGGGGTAGGTTGAGAGTATAGAGTCCCAGTTCTCTCTAGACTTACATGCCTCTTGCGCCTCGTACACATTCATCAGTCTCTTTATACATGCTCGTCGGTTTCGAGTACTCTTGACGTTCCCGTCCTTGAGCGTCCGATTGATTTCATCTAGGTAGTTGGAACGTGGTCTTCTTCTGCCTCTTCTTGTACACACTTTCGCTTTGTATATCTGTTTCGTCAATCTTATCATCTCTATATGTCCAAACCAACCTAACATGCCTTTCTTCATCTTTTCAATCACACCCCCGTTCACACCCGTTGATTTGAGAATCTCTTCATTGCGGATTCGATCTAAGATCGTTACTCCGAACTGAAAAAAAAACACAAAAATTGCCCGACTTGTCCCGACTCTACTAAGCGTAAGTGAAGAACGACTCTCTCACAATTGTTTTTTCCAGATGACATTTGTATTTCGCGCCATAATCAATCTATGGTACGCGCCAGTTTTACTTGTTATCGTCTATGGTATCCCATAACAATATGCAATAAATACGATTCTTGGTGTCCAATTAATATTGTTTTATATTTGAGCATCATCTATGTTTATGCGTTGAAATAAATTAATTAAATGTATTAATAACTAATTTAAATTATTTTAAAGGTCACAAATAACACTTACTTAAATGTATAAATAATCGATTAAAAAAAAATTTTATCATTGAAATCAAACATTGAATCGAATTCTTATTTTAAAACGCAAGTGAAGAACGACTCTCTTGCAATTGTTTTTCCCAGATAACATTGGTACTTCGCGCCATAAAAAGCAATGGTTGAAAATCGTGTTTTTTTTATTTAACGCCTTGCGGGTGGAGTTTCATAAAATCCGTTCTTAGCTGACCTCTACATCGCGTAAGGAATACTTCTACCAAATTTCAAGTCAATCGGCCTTATAGTTCCTGAGATTTCGTGATGAGTCAGTTCAAAAATGGGATCTCCTATATATATATAGATAATATGCCAAAATGACAGACATATGACACTTAACGTTTCTTTTGCAATTTTAATTTCAACATGAGGCTAAAATATAACTATCCAAATCCGTCATCAAAATTAAAAAAAATATATGATTAAGAAAACGTGTGTTAGTTAAATTTGAAGCCCAGTGTTCTTTATTCAAAAACTTGCGGATGAAAGAAATAACTTTTTTCATACCTTTAAACAAATTAAGTTACATTAGTTAACGACTAACAAAACATCGTTTAAAATCGTATATTACTTTACAAACGCCTAGCGAAAAGACTGGTTGTTCAACAAATCACACCGAGCTCTATAAAAAAAAACGGTATTTTTAAATTCCGAACCCAATGCCACTCAAACCACGGCAAGCGAATCACAAAGGTGCTTATTAACGTACCGTGGGAAGTAATGTCGGAGGCGAGTTTATTTCAATACCATCGTCTGTAGAAATATATTTAAATGCAGTTGACTGTCCGTCTGTCAAAGACAAAGACTTAACATACTCGTCACGTAGGTATCCTCGAACCTGTGACCTTTGGCTTCGCAGGTAGGACCTTTGACCACTAGACTATCAGGCCTTGGTAATAATGATGGTACATTAATTATTAATTTTGTTATTACATAAGTAGGCGTTGATTTTCAACTCCAAGCCAGGGGAAGGTAGAGAGAATAGAGCGCCAGTTCTCTCTAGACTAACAAACCTCTTTCCTCATCTTCACGCTTCCCCATAAGGGTCCCTGAAGGGGTAGGCAGAGGAGTGTCGGTAGTACCCACACACCCACGTTCCAACGTCGATATATTTATAAGGTGTCAACGCGACAGATGCTGAGTCCATTGCCGTGATTCAAGCACGACTATACATACGTCATTGATTTACTTCTCAAACAAAACCTCTTTCCTCATCTTCACGCTTCCCCATAAGGGTCCCTGAAGGGGTAGGCAGAGGAGTGTCGGTAGTACCCACACACCCACGTTCCAACGTCGATATATTTATAAGGTGTCAACGCGACAGATGCCGAGTCCATTGCCGTGATTCAAGCACGACTATACATACGTCATTGATTTACTTCTCAAACATATGCAGGTTTTATCTCGATATTTTCCTTCACCTTCAAGCTCACGGTGTGACTAATCACTGTACTTAAGTTCAGAAAAACTCATTAGTACAATAGTATTCGAACCACTCGGTCACTACAGCTTATTCTATAATGACTAATTACTATGCTATTACTCAGAAATAATTATTAAATAATATAAATTAAATAAACTTTTCCCTTGTAATAAATAAATGCTTTTAGCGAATTAATCCGAGCCCACTTTCGAGGTATTGTCGTTAAAAAGAACATAATAATTAAAGAAAGAAAGAAAGGGATCGTTAATACCGGTTGTTATCGGTGATTCAGTCGTTATGAAATGCGGTTTACGTCTGTGAGTCAGAACCGATGATTCAATGAAAAGGTACATTGTGACCTGAAAATATTGAGACCCGATAACAAGGAATTGCTGAAAGCTTAGACGATAAAATTCAATCGAAATTAATTATATATTCAAATAACTTTACCGGGTAGGTTGACCAAAAATCTCCGCAAGTGGGGGGTTTTGTGATCTGTGGTTTCGCGATTTTCTTATGTTTCTAGAAGTGTTTTTGTTTTTCTTAATTATGGGAAAAACAAACAGCAACATAAGACACATTTCAACATCTTATAGGGTAAGTACATTTTACTCATTATGAAGCCAATTACGTTATCCACGAATTACATAATAGCATTACTTAAGGTTCAGCGAAATCACAGATCTTTCGTAAAACATAATATGTTACCTTTATGTTAATCCAGTTTATAATCTATCCCAGTGTCAAGTTTCATTCAAAATGTGCTTACTGATTTATGAATGGGAATAGATTACGACGAAACTGAAAATGTTCTATCAAACTGTGAGCAAACGAAAAAAATATGTATGTAGTCGTGTTTGAGTAACGGCGTTGGACTCTACATCTGTCACGAATTCCGAAATTTCGAATCCCGACTGTACTATTGAGTTTTTCTGAACATAAGTACAGTGACTAGTCACACCACGAGTTTTACGGTGAAGGAAAACATCGACAGAAAACATACACAGTTTAGGGAAGAAATTCAGAGATATATATATATCGTGTATAATAAGAGGTGACGGTCTCTCCATCTGTCACACTGTCGTCAGCTAAACATATATCCGGCGATCGACTAATGATCCTCATTGATGTACAAAGCGGTACTAACCGCCTTAAACTAGAAACAAAAGACCGGTAGCGGTCCAAATGAAATGTAGGTAGTGGTAAAAACCGGAACACTTCAATTATCGGCACAATTGATGGGGTGGTATTAATTGGTAACGAATGGGCGGGTTCAATGACTCGTGGAACAGATATGCTGTGATTCATTATTAGCAGAACGACAGTTTACTATGATTAAGTATAACAAATAAATGGTTTGGACATATAGAAAGGATGAGTGAAGAAAGAATGACGAAACAGATATACAAAGCGAAAGTGTGTGCTTGAAGAGGCACAGGAAGGCCACGTTCCAACTGCCTGGATCAAATCAATCGGACGCTCAAGGACGGGAACGTCAAGAATACTCGAAACCGACGAGCATGTATGAAGAGACTGATGCACGTGGACGAAGCGAAAGAGGTATGTAAGTGTAGAGAGAACTGGCGCTCTATACTCTCTGCCTACCCCGTTAGGGACTCAGCGTGATGATATGAATGAATGAAAAAGTATAACAATAGTGAGGTTACAAATAGGTGGGTTTGTCCTATGAAACACAGACACACGTATACTCATACTTACACGCATGCACGAAACACACAAGCACACATAGACACACACACACCCATATATGTGACTTATACTCTCATCTTTTAATTGTAAGATTTTTATCACTTTAAGAAATTATCTCATACTTTAAGAACTCACTCATTAAGAAAATTTTATTACTGAAAACTTAATGTCCTCACGCCTTCCCACAAGGGTCCCCCGGGTAGGCAGAGGCCTATAAGTAGTACCCACACACCCACTTTCCGCCAGAGATATATTTTAGGTGCTAACGTGACAGGTGGCGAGTCCGTCGCCCTTAGCCAAGAACGACTATACACCTTTGACTTTCTTCTGTAGCGTATGCAGGTTTCCTATAGATGTTTTCCTGCACCGTGGTGTGACTAATCACTGTACTTAAGTTAATAAAAACCTATTGGTACAGTCGGGATCCGACTTGCAATATTTGAGTTGTAGGCAACAACTTCATCCACTCGACCCTCGCAGCTAGGATATGTTAGTTTCCAGGATCAATATGTACCAATGAAGTCAAATTTTAAGCAACTATAAGGATACAGCAGTCACTCTAATTTATTTATTTATTTATTTATTTATTTAAGATATGCCAACAGTACACATATTAAAACTTTACAGAGTATGTGCAAGGAATTGCTTCGTTAGTAAATTTCATCCTTCAACCCGCCCCCCTAATTCGTCTGGCAATTCCACAAATAATCGTAATAAGATTACTGTGAGTTGGTATGTGAGGTTTGATTACGTATACGATCAATTGAATACTTCCGATCTAATAATCTGATTATCCGAAGTCTGGCTATGAGTATTTTATTCATAGGCACAGATAGTAGAGCGCCAATTCTCTCTTGACTTACAGTTTCTTGGCTTGTTTTAAATTCATCAGTGTCTTCATAAAAGCCTCGCTACTTTCGAGTATGCGAAGAGATGTAGCGTTTCATTATCGTGACGTGGTTCACGTGGATCTACGAACTTATATTCCCTGCAAGTGGAATGATATTTCTCTTCTGTGTATCCTCTGTGACTTGTGGGCTAGTTACTGACTTTGTAAATCTAAGCTTAACTTAATTAATAAATAAATTCGTTGCTTAATTTAAATTTAAATACACAAATCTAACTGTAACGAGCAAACCTATTTGAATTTCTTTTTTAGCTTTAATGTTTTCTTGCATGCTGTGGTTACTTATAATTGAGGAATCACAAAGCTGTAATAATTGTAACGTAGGTCATAAGAATGTTTTGTGTATTTCTTGTTGGAAACTCTGATAAATAAATAAATAGCGTGACAGTTAATAAACTTAAAATAATTGAGCTTATTATCGCGGCCTTACATTTAATGGAGTCTGCATTGTATATGTCAACCTGATATGGACATTGTTTATCTGTACTAATATTATAAAGCTGAAGAGTTTGTTTGTTAGTTTGTTTGAACGCGATAATCTCAGGAACTACTTACTGGTTGGAATTGAAAATTTATTTTTGTATTGTATAGTCCATTTCTCTAGGAAGGCTTTAAGCTATATATCACCACGCTACGACCAATAGGAGCGAAGCATAAATTAATAATGTTGCCAGAACGGGAAAAAATATTCCTTTTTGAGAGCTTCCGTTGCGTGCGCTGCGTACCTAAAGGGTTTAAGTTACGAAAATATCATGCATGAGGGAATTGTGAGCTTACATCACAATTGGACCCGATAGGTGGCGCTGCGATCGTGTTTTAGGAAATTTTACTTTTTCACCCGGGCGAAGCTGGGCCGGGACAGCTAGTAAATAATATAAATATTGTGCTTAATCGTCGAGAGGATCGAAGTAGGTATAATTTCGCAGAAGTGGACGGGTCCATTGAAACCAACCAATTTTCCTTTAATTAACCTTCATCGGATCTTAATAGGAAAGATAAATTTACGTTAATACGTAAATTTATTGTCATTGGAAATGTATTAATACGCAAAATTCGACATGTCAGAATCAAATTAGGGACGATATGACGCCTCTATAACATCAGATGAAGAGTGAAGACCCATGCAGTGATATTACAAAACAGGCTTGAATTAAGCCGTAGTGGCGGAGTGGTTCGAGTAGTTGCCTGCCACACAAAGATCACAAGATCGAATCCCGACTGTACCAACGAGTTTTTCTGAACTTAAGTACAGTGATTAGTCACACCACGAGCTTTACGGTGAAGGAAAACATCGAGAGGAAACGAAGGAATTCAAAGGCGTATAGTGCTTGAGTCACACCTCCGCCTACCCCTTCGGGACCCTTGTGGGAAGGCGTGAGGATATATTGTATCATATATTATTATTCTTTATTTGAAATACATTACTATGAGGCTTGAATTATTGTCGTGTCACTTAAGTAAGACACGTTACTCCTTTAGATACATCAATTGCTTATTCAAGAATGTATTGATAGTGTATGAACAAGATCAATATAAAACGTGACTTGAATTTGATGAAATTTTTCGTAAAAAAAATCTAAAACATAAAACGTATAAGAAATTCTGAAAGCAGACGAGGGCTGTCAAAATAACTTACTGCTGAATAAGTAAAGACTTGAACTCAGACCCAGGCTTCGAACCTATACCTGTTAAAATATTCGCCGCCCATTTGCCTCGAGGGCACGTCATAAACATTTTCTTATTTTTTCACAGAATACGTGAGCTTTTACTTGGAATTTATCATACCATTCTTGGAAAGTATATGATCTTAATAATTTGGCGATATTTAGACATTCTATTCATTCAAAATGTATGTGTGTCTAGAGAGAACTGGCGCCCTACTCTCTCTGCCTACCCCGTTAGGGACTCGGCGCGATGATATCTATGTATTATATTCTTCTAAAGTTTGTATACATTTATAATACTTGAATATACAAGGCACTTGTATGTTTGTCATCTCTTAAGGTGAACTCAGAGTTTTCATTACTACCTACACACCTCTGCCTACCCCTTCGGGGACACTAGTGGGGAGGCGTGAGGATATTATTTATACAAGATACAAAATAACAATAAGAGATACAAAATGGCCGAAAATCTAAAGATTAATTAAAAGCTAAGTAGTTAGTTTTAAAGCTAAACAAAACCTTTAATTAAAATCACAAAAGCCGGCCATTCTGGGAATAAGGATATCCTCTTAATTAGATCCCTAATAAAATCAGACAGGAATAAAGTAAATCCATCCAGTGTTTATATTTAGGATTTTATTACAGCACAGAAAAAAAAAAAACAAAAAAAAAAAGCCGTGGTGGCCGAGTGGTTCGAGCAGTTGCCTGCGACGCAAAGGTCGCAAGTTCGAATCCCGACTGTACCAATGAGTTTTTCTGAACTTAAGTACAGTGATTAGTCACACCACGAGCTTTACGGTGAAGGAAAACATCGAGAGGAAACCCGCATACGTCTGAGAAGAAATTCAAAGGCGTATAGTCGTGCTTGAGTAACGGCGATGGACTCGCCATCTGTCACGTTGGCACCTAATATACCTCTGGCGGAAAGTGGGTGTGTGGGTATTACCTATACACCTCTGCCTACCCCTTCGGGGACCCTCGTGGGAAGGCGTGAGGATATATATATATTATTATTACAGCACAGGCATCTGGGATTTAGTACGATGGGGATACGTGTTGTTGTGAGATGTACTAAGTGATGCAAGATAAAGTGGATAAGGAAATCTTGGATTAGAAAAAACATGGCCTCTTCTACGAAAGTTGCGTCTATGTAGAGGAGTATTAGTGGTACTAAATACTTCCAGCGAGCTGTGGTAGCCGAGTGGTCAACACTCAGTAGTTAGTGGTACAAGAAAAATTTTCCGAACCCCGATTATACCAATGAGTTTGCCTACACACTACCTACCAAATTCGTTGACCCTTGCGAAAGGCGTGAAGATAAATATACATACAAATTATTTCAGAAAAGTAAAAACACATTTTCCTTTCGAACGAATATTTTCTTGTAATGTTGGTATGATTTTGCAATCATAATTCAAGAATGTTCAAAGATCATAAACATATGACGTCCATGATCCCTTTGGTATTGCAAAAAAATTCTGCCAATAGCACGCCAAGTTTTAAATTCGACAAAAGGATGATACCAATAGTTTGGGCGTAGTTGGAGTTTCATTTAATTGTTATTCCGTATAATGGTCATTGGAAGGTCACTCATTCAACTCCCGACTATGTTAAGTGATATTTTATTCATCTCCACGCATCGTTGGATCTCAAATTAGGTTTACGTAACTCGCAAATATTTTGTTAGCAATATAATCGGCGCGTGGGAATCGAAGTACATTTCTTATACAGTGTAGGTATAATTATAACTCAAATTTATGTGCCGTGGTGGCCGAGTGGTTCGAGCAGTTGCCTGCGGCGCCAAGGTCGCAAGTTCGAATCCCGACTGTACCAATGAGTTTTTCTGAACTTATGTACAGTGATTAGTCACACCACGAGATTTACGGTGAAGGAAAACATCGAGAGGAAACCTGCATACGTCTGAGAAGAAATTCAAAGGCGTATGTATAGTCGTGCTTGAGTAACGGCGATGGACTCGCCATCTGTCACGTTGGCAACCAATATACCTCTGGCGGAAAGTGGGTGTGTGGGTATTACCTATACACCTCTGCCTACTCCTTCGGGGACCCTTGTGGGAAGGCGTGAGGATATATTATATTATATATTATTACATTTAAGAGAGTTAGAAACCTAATTTGACATCCGACGATGTGTCTGGTTGATTTAGCAGTTGACGTTATCTTATGACTATATGGTGTAATATAGTGCTATGTATGACTAGGTAGTGCCTGCGGCTAGGCAGAGGCTTAAAAGAGGCTTTTGACAAAGAAATGGAAAGCAACTGCACTATTTTAAAAATGTATGAATAGACTAATGAATGTGGACGAAGCGGGAAAGAACTCGGCGTGATGATTACGTATGTTTTAAAGATTCCTAAAAAGTCGATCTCAAGTTTACTTTATGTTCCATGACTTGGATATAATACGAAAGCTGCTCAAACTTAGTTGGATCAGGAATATTGATGTATAATTTTAAATTAATATGTAAGTACGCAAACTAATTTACTTACGTACTTTGGATCTCCATTTCATCGTACATGTAATGAAGAACCAAAGTACTGAAGCATACGAGCGGAAACCTTCCATCCATCTATTGTGTAACGACTTCAAAGTGAAAATCCTATGAAAAACCGACCTAATTCAACCTGAAGTCCCTAAGATATGAACGGATAAACTTCCCATGATTCAGTATTGAGTAAAATTTAACAAACCACAAATTCTGCGTTAGCCTACGCTTAAGAAAAAAACGAACTTGAGATGCTTGAAATAGGGATTGTCATGCTTATCTATCCAGTTGGCGATACATAGTTTGTTGCTAAATGTGGTTTGACTACGCCTTTGCCTAAAGAACTACACGCATTAAAAAACCAAACACGCTCCGTATCCAAAATAAAAGCAACAATTAACATCCGCTGCTCTACATCTGTGGTTTTCAAACAAAAGTACTTTCTTACGCACAATTCTCAATAACATGAGTTTACACAAAACCCATAACGAAGTTTCGGAAACTGGGCTTTGCGTTCCAACCTCATTTGCGCAAAAGTTTGATAATTAGCATCACTGAAAAGTAATTTTGATTTTGATAACGTTTCGCATTGTTTGTGTTTTCATATCTGGTTATCGGGCACTTGTTATTTTGTGTCATTATTAGGGAAGTAATTTTTAATGAGTTTGATAATCCTATTCCCAGAAAATAGACGTGTCATGTAGTGTTGCTAAATATGAAGAGATTCGCAAAGTGACTAGCGGGAACGAGGGTACGACTGTAAAGATGAAGACAGGCATGTTACGTTGATTTGTATATAAAAAGGACGAGTAAAGAAAGATTGTCGAAACAGATTACAGATGGACACGGACTACTTCCTAGATCAAATCGAATGGGAACGTCAAGAGTATTAGAAACCAGCGAAAGAGTAAGTCTAGAGAGAACTGGCGCTCTACTCTGTGAGGGAGTCGGTCTGATGGATAGGCAGAAATGTTGCTAATTCTTAAATACTTAATTGTATTATATGTTTATTAAAATTAATATAAACTGTACGTTCACTATAAGCGGCAAGCTCCGGCTTGCTCTAACGCAAAAAAAGAACTCAAATTCTTTCGCAAGTAATTAAATACTTTCTCTGGCAACCGCGAACAATGAAATGAAAGATACCACGTAATTACAACTTAACATTTCATAAGCCCTCGACAAACTCGAAACTAATTTTCAATTCAAAATAAAAGTTTTAATAAGTAAAAGACTTAAAGAAACAACTTTATTTACTTCATCCCCGCTTTGTTTCGTTCACTTTGACCATCGTAAATGGTAAATGCAAGAGGAGAAAAAGGACGCTGGCGTGAACGAGTGTGTGACTGTCAAGATGAAAAAGGATACGTTACGTTGATTTGGACATAAATATAGGATGAGTGAAGAAAGATTGATGAAACAGATGTACAATGGGAAAGTGTGTGGATTAGGCAGAGGAAGACCACGTCCAAACTACCTAGATCAAATTGATAATGCAAAGTATAAACATAACCTCTCAAGTACCTGAAGAAAATAGCAACAGACTCGCCGTCGACTTGACGTCCGAATATTATATACATACATATAGTCAAGCCTCTTTCCCGTAGGGGTAGGTAGAAACCACTTCTTTCCGCTTGCTACGATCCTTACATACATGTTTCGCTTCGTCCACTTTAATTATTCCCTTCATACACCTACATACCTCTTCGGTTTAGGGTACTCTTGACCTGTGGCCTTTTTTCAAATACGTCCCTGATTTGGTCTCGAAACTTCCGCCTAGGCTTACCCTTTCCAACACTTTCATTCACACTCGCCTTATACACTTTTTTGGTCAATCATTCTTCATTCATTCTTTCGACATGGCCAAACCATCTCAGTATACCTTTCTCAATTTTTGTCACTACATCTTTCAGAATATTACAATGCTATATAGAGTTGGAAAGCAACTTGCGATATCTGAGTGTGGCAGTCGGTAACCGTTTACCGCAAGCCACTTTAGTGTTATAAAAGACGTATTTTAATTACGGATCTAATACCAAAGTAACGAACTCGTGTTGTTAACTAACCGTCTATCAATTAATTATCGCCTGTTGAACCCAAGTTTATCGACTGGTCAAAACGAACAACCGGTTTTACCGAAACTAGCGGCAGTAAAATAAAATTAGTCCCAACTATTTTTGGAGTGAAGCCGTAAAGTTTATTACTCAACATAATCCCTCACAAGAAGGTAACGTTTAATTAAAGAACCCTACTCTTGTTCCGCCTGCATACTGTCACCAGTATGACCTCAAAAATTGTCACTGTAGTATGTATCTTAACTGTTTACTTGTTGTTTTTTGAAAATATTACATGACGGCCGTCTGGTCTAGTGTACTAGTTAGAACTCTTCTACACACTTGCTTTGTATATCTGTTTCGTAAACCTTTCTTCCCTCACCCCCATTTTCTATTCTTTCTTTATTATTTATTGTCTTTCTACTCATTCCCTCATTCCATTTGCTTGGTGAATCCATTCATTCCAAATTCGAAATTCGTTCAATGACAAATAAATCAATGTAAATCCTTTTGAATGAAACTAAACCCCATGTCTCAAGTGAGTATAACAAATTATCTAAGTTTAAAGTAACAACTTCCCTTCAATGATTTAGTATAAGAAGCGAACCCACTTAGGCCGATACAAAAAACCGCTTCCTCCTCTTAATATAGTTTTTAAAAGCCCCTTTTACCGTGCATTATTATTTGGGTATATACTATTTGCGTTGTAAAGCGTCGTTGTAGATTGAAAACGAGTTTATCTGAACTTAAGAGCGGTGAGTAGTTACATCACATGCTTTGCGGTCAAGGAAAACTTCGATAGGAAACCTGATTCATTACCTTCATGCGTATGTTAGCGAAAACATTGAACATGATTTGACCTCTTTCAAAACGTCGGATTAAATCAGCACCCCAGGCTTATTTACAATATAATATGTTTTTCTTATTTAGGTACTTCACTAATCTTAATACAAATTTATTATTAATATATATTTTATGATTTTAATGATTATAAAAGCGCGTCCTTTAGGTTTTTTTTACAATTTTTTAAAATAAAATATAATAATAACAATATCCTCACGCCTTCCCACAAGGGTCCCCGAAAGGGTAGGCAGAGGTGTATAGGTAAATCCCACACACTCACTTTCCGCCAGATGTATACTGGGTGCCAACGTGACAGATGGCGAGTCCATCGCCGTTACTCAAGCACGACTATACATACGCCTTTGAATTTCTTCTCAGACGTATGCAGGTTTCCTCATGATGTTTTCCTTCACCGTAAAGCTAGTGGTGTGACTAATCACTGTACTTAAGTTCAGAAAAACTCATTAGTACAGTCGGGATTCGAACTTGCGATCTTTGTGTCGCAATTTGTTCTTTTTTAATATGATACTAGATATGCCGAGCAAAGTCACGGGGCGTTCAAATTTCGTTACAGAATCGTTATACAGCTTACACATCTTGTTTATATTACCGTCCTCCATGCGTGAACACATGTAGAAAGTTTGTTATGGCGCAGTTAAGATTGTTTTTACGCCTTTTCTTAAAGCCGTTAACTTTTCGTGGTTACTCGGAAAATCTTGTGTAAACAGCTGTTTTTTCAAGATGATATGTTTATTTTTGTTCGTGTAAAAATATGTATACTTTTTCAGCAGACATCCAACAATCATTTTAAGTTTTTCCGAACACGAAACGAACGAGTGTTTATGTCAAAGATGTCAACGTCACATTGACAACTTACAAAGTTCAAACCGCAATAAATTCATGACATGGATACAAGCAATTCAGTCTGAACCGTCTCTTCAGAATAACAAGGTTTTATTATATTTAGATTGCATTTAGTAAAATACATAGCGTCGTATTTAAACGCTTCCAATTCTGTGGTCGCTTTAAACTGTTCAAATGTAGTAACGATATTCGTTTAGCTGTAAGGATATTGTTAAAGGGCAGAGTTCAAATGCTAACTAAAGCGCGCAACATTTAAAACCATTCTATTTAGTGTACGCGGGAGTAAGCGTACACGTAACTAAGTTAAATACATATTAGATTATAGAGAGCCCTCTCAAAATGTATATATTGCTCTGCCCTACAGGATGTGTATTTAGTTAATGATATACACATAACCAAATTAAGATAAAACCAATACTTTTTCAATATTACATACATACATACATATCATCACGCCAAGTTCCTAACGGGGTAGGCAGAGAGTATAGAGCGCCAGTTCTCTCTAGACTTACATACCTCTTTCGCTTCGTCCACATTCATCAGTCTCTTCATACATGCTCGTCGGTTTCGAGTACTCTTAAATATTTTTCAATATTTACGTAAACGCTTAAAATTTTTTCAATATTTACGTACATTATTATCTACTCATGGGTACTTTTTTTTTCAAATCATACACACATACATATCACACTCTTCCGTTTCGACCACATTCATCGGTCTCTTCATACATGCTCGCCAGTTTCGAGTAATCTCACATTCCCATCCTAGAGTGTACGATCGATTTGATCTATAAATAATATATATAATATATCCTCACGCCTTCCCACAAGGGTCCCCGAAGGGTCCCCGAAGGGTCCCCGAAGGGTCCCCGAAGGGTCCCCGAAGGGGTAGGCAGAGGTGTATAGGTAATACCCACACACCCACTTTCCGCCAGAGGTATATTAGGTGCAACGTGACAGATGGCGAGTCCATCGCCGTTACTCAAGCACGACTATACATACGCCTTTGAATTTCTTCTCAGACGTATTCAGGTTTCCTCTCGATGTTTTCCTTCACCGTAAAGCTCGTGGTGTGACTAATCACTGTACTTAAGTTCAGAAAAACTCATTGGTACAGCCGGGATTCGAACTTGCGACCTTTGCGTCGCAGGCAACTGCTCGAACCCACCACGGTTGTTAAGGATTTGACCAAGTAGTCGGAATTGTCGCCGGTATACCAAATGGTCAGTCATCTTCACCGCATATATGATATCGTAAGGTAGTTTAAATTCATTATATATAAACATGATAAGTTTATATCACGGCCATAGTTAGTCCATAATAAACGCACTCGGTTGGGCTCAGAGGAGTATGATACGGGATGAGGGCTCCACCACTTTCAATGTGGGTGTGTGAGTACTAACTATACACTGCCCACTCCTACGGGGACCCTATGGGAAGGTGTGATATTGTTATTATTATGGTCCTGGAAGCGGATTGGTGGAATGAGGACCTTTTATCAATCTCTGGCAATGTCTCCAAGTTATTATTATTAAATACGTATGTCTCATAAATATCGTTGTATTATGATCGCGATACACAGAGGACTGAGGAGAGAGAGAGAGAGAGGGGGGGGGGGGGGTAAAGTTATTGAGGAGACAGAGGCACCTTTGACATTAGATAAAAGGAAACGGTAAACCGATTTACGTCACATCTGTATTTACACTATTTGCGCACAGATATAATTAATTATAGAATGTAAGTAAACTGTACAATTATATTTAAGGATACTGTGTTGACATATATAAATATAATAGCTTTCGCCCGCGTGGAGTTCGAAAAAGAAGCTTATGTACTTTTCTGGATTAAAATGTAGCCTATGAACTCATTCGTTTCAACTTTTAGCCAAATCGGTTCAGCCGTTTTGCCGTGAAAGAGACGCAAACATCCAAACATTCAAACTTACAAACTTTCGCCTTTATAATATTAGTAAGATAGTAAGAAGTAAGATAAGATAAGATAAGATAAGATAGTAAGATTAAAGCAACCCCGCCACAATGTCGAGAAAACAAAAAAAATATACGTAAAAGCCAGGTTTCTCTTTTCTTTCTTTTTCTCTTTCTCGCTTTGCTGGGGTGAAAAATAAAAGTTTCTGATAAAAGATCACAGCGCCACCTACCGGATCTGATTGTGAATCAAAACAAGTATGCACAAGAAGACACAAAAAATTCATCAAAATCGGTCTAAACGTTTAGAAGTTCAGACGTGTGTCTGAACTTCTAAACGTTTGTCATTATTTTTTGTGTGTGTACACACACAAAATAATTACATAAAGATAGTACCACGAAAACGCGCCACACCAATTTCTAGTCGAGGGGGTCGCGGGATGCGGGGAGTATGACCCGAGTGTATTAATTGTAGTGTACGTGTGCACTCATAGGTAATCAGTGTGTACCGATAATACTCAAACATTAGTGGAAGGCTGCACACTTACACTATTAACTAAAGGGAAGAATAGTGGGGCGTGGCTTCGTGGATGGCACTATCTATATTTCAACTGCATTTAAGCAGTTTGATGCTTCTTTTGACATAATCAGGACTCGCTGCTGTATAAATATGCTTTGTAATTATAATTATCATCATCATTATATTTAACGTTAATTAACGGCTCGCTTACATTAACTATGGATTAAAAACAATTAAGAAAATATATAAGATAACAATATAATCGCTTAATTAAATGAAATTTAAAAGTTATTATATAAGAATCAGTTACTTAGTAACATCACAAGTCAAGTCTTTCTCATCATAACGCTATGCCAGTATGAGCAGAGATAGGCAAAGGTATACCTAATAAGAGCCACTTTAGACCCGTTAGATGCTAACGTGACAGTTGGCGAGTCTGACGCCGGCTTTGAGACACGCCATTAATGCGAAAGCGACTGTTTTTTTTCCCACAGACGTATTCAGGTGCAATGAAGGTGGTTTTTTTTAACTGATACTTTTATTCTTGACGTGGATATTAATCCTTTAGTCTAAATAATCTCTGGCTCATAAAGAAACTGCATAAAAATACCTACGTTTAAAAGGAAATTTAATGAAATAGTTATGTCAAATCACAGCTATAGCTTACGTGGGTTTTCTGATTTCTTTTAACAAGATTTACTTATGAGTAACAATTTTCTGTCATGACAAATGACTTTGGACTCAAACTTTGCAGCTTAATCTACAACCTAAGTGCTCCTGTTAAAGTAATTTATGGGTCGTTTTATGAGCTTTTTTAAATTTCATTTAGTTTCTTTTACAATAACGGTGAGAATATATTTCCATGTTACATATATACATGTATTTGATGTTATGTAATTTACCCGAACATAAAAGCTCTCCGCTGGAGACATATTTTAGGTGCTCACGTGACAGATGGCGAGTCCGCCACCTTCTCTCGACGATACTTGATACGACAAGACCTTGAATTTGACCTCAAACGTTTAGCGGTTCTCTACGAAGTTTTCCATCACTGTAAGCTCGCGATTAATCCCTGTACTAAGATCGGAATATTATCTTGTTTTTAATGTATGCTTTGTATTGTAGCAACGACCTATTGTCGGGCCTACGCTGTTCCCCCATACTTAAGTACTATTGCTGTAACATAAAAATATTATTATTGTATACCTGGAGCTAGCTAGCTAAAGCTAGGAGCCGTGGTGGCCGAGTGGTTCGAGCAGTTGCCTGCGACGCAAAGGTCGCAAGTTCGAATCCCGACTGTACCAATGAGTTTTTCTGAACTTAAGTACAGTGATTAGTCACACCACGAGCTTTACGGTGAAGGAAAACATCGAGAGGAAACCTGCATACGTCAGAGAAGAAATTCAAAAGCATATGTATAGTCGTGCTTTAGTAACGGCGATGGACTCGCCATCTGTCACGTTGGCACCTAATATACCTCTGGCGGAAAGTGGGTGTGTGGGTATCACCTATACACCTCTGCCTACCCCTTCGGGGACCCTTGTGGGAAGGCGTGAGGATATATTATATTATATTTTATTTGTATACCTAATGATTTGAAAAGAGTAACCATGGAGTTTCTTGCCGGTTCTTCTCTATGGAAACGACCAACCCGAACCGTGCACCATTTTTTACGTTTTATAAGTGCCCATCTAGGCCTATGTGAAATAAAAGTATTTAGATTTCGTGCCGTCTGGAATTTGGAATCTTTACCTTGGAGGCGACACGAACGACTCTGCCACTACGATTTATTTATGTTATCACTTAACTGACCTGTCAATGAGATTCTATATAAAAAAGCCCTTATCACAAGCATTGCCGTCTCATATTATAAATGTAAGCCACATACCGACTTAACGGTTTCTTGGTATCTGGTCAATAAACATCCTCGTTTGCTAACAAGAAGTCGTAGTCAACATCTATGTTTATAATAAAAATACAGGGAGTTGTTGAAACGAACTGTCGTCTTTATAGAAAGCAATGTGCAACCCGCGGATGTGCCCGCGTTAAATTATAATAAAATAATATCCTCACGTCTTCCCACAAGGGTCCTCGAAGGGGTAGGTAGAGGTGTATAGTTAATACCCACACACCCAATTTCCGCCAGAGGTATATTAGGTGCCAACGCGACAGATGGCGAGTCCATCGCCGTTACTCAAGCACGACTATACATACGCCTTTGAATTTCTTCTCAGACGTATGCAGGTTTCCTCTCGATGTTTTTCTTCACCGTAAGCTCGTGGTGTGACTAATTACTGTACTTAAGTATATTATAATAAAATAAATTCATGTTAATGCTAACTGCTCCGCTCCCTTCGGTGGAACAATATTCAACTGTACATATAAACTTTGATCTATCTATTCTCTAAAACAGTATTAAAATCCATTACTTAGTTTTGAGTGAAGAAAGATTGACGAAACAGATATACAAAGCAAAAGTGTGTGCAAGAAGAGGCAGAGGAAGGCCACGTTCCAACAACCTGGATCAAATAGATCGGACTCTGAAGGACGGGAACGTTAAGAGTACTCGAAACCGACGAGCATGTATGAAGAGACTGATGAATGTGTACGAAGCGAAAGAGGTATGTAAGTCTAGAGAGAACTGGCGCTCTATACTCTCTGCCTACCCCGTTAGGGACTTGGCGTGATGATATGTATGTATGTATGTACTTAGTTTTCAAGATATAACAAACGCTCTATATTTCATGTGAGAACAGGATAAAAATACACCTCTGCCTACCCTTTCGGGGTTCTCGTAGAAAGATGCATTTATAACCCAATAACAAGTTTAAATCGCCATTTAAATGAGAATACGTTGATAGTTAAGACACTAGTTGTTCTACTCGCCAACAGATGGCGCTACTTACATTCTACAAAATTTCGTGTTATATGGTCTCCACATTCATTAATTCCTATATTTCTACGAACGATTAATTATTAAAGCGTGTAGTTACGGTT